>CM042431.1:29784589-29792089 GCA_023631565.1 Gymnocephalus cernua | reverse complement strand
CTTCCTTTACTTTGTATTTAATTGTGGTTTCTATTTAATAAAAATAAATACAAATATGTCTCTCAGCAACACTCAGGTAGTGGCCTCAGACAGATATTATGCACTGCTGAATGCTGAAAGGTGATACCAGACTGGTTACCTTGTGTAGGCTACTGATGACCTACTTTATTTAAAAATTGCTTGGTCGCTGATGTGACAGGAAGTGATGACGGAAAATGCAGCCCAAGTGTAAGGTAATTACTGCAAAGATAGCCCATAGTAAGCTGTAACATAATAGAATTATTATATGAAGCACTTTGTTTGAAACTGGAAAAGACTACATCTGAAATATGTATTCCCACATTTATTTATCAGGACAATGCACATTAATACGCCAGTGTTAGCCAGTCGGCTAATTTTCAACTGTAGTCCAAGTTACCTAGATTGCATGTCTTTATTAGCAGAGGGCAGCTGTCTTTGGGCAAAAACTATGGCAAGTAAGTCAAAGTTGATCCAGAAAGTCTGTGATAAATATGATAAATGTAGTTTTACCCAGGAGGTTTATTTCAGACCTGTAAGCTCATTTGAATGCTTGTGTTTCTTGCCCTGTCTGACTTCTTTTAAGTGGTTAACTTGGTGAGTACATTGTCATTGTTACTGACAGCAGTGACGGGCAAAACTATGAAAATAAGACCCAAGTTGTAATAAGACAGAATTATCCTTACAAATAGGCCTATGTGCGCAATTTGTGTATTTGTATTTGTTAGTTCAATATCTACAACTGGTGTCTTCCAGTGTGCTGTGGATCAATGGTTGCCAGTGGGCCTCATTAAGTGCTTTTTCATGTCCTGTATTGCAGCTCAGAAAATGTGCTGCTCTACTCCAAACATACAGAAACTGGGCCTAAAGACATGCAGTGACACATATGCAAATACCACCACACACACACACACACACACACACACACACACACACACACACACACACACACACTCTCATCATGTATCATTTTCTCTCCTCCCTCAGTGTGTTGCTCAGCATGTGAACTCTCAGTTACAACACAGAGGCTTGTTTTTATGCTGCATAAATTGATGCATTCTTGTAATCCCCCCCATAGCTCTGCTCTACTTGTGTGTATTTTACCAGCGCTGCACTGTTGTTGTTGTTGTGTGCCATTTAAGTGCTAAGCCTTTCCCCTCTTCTCTCTTCATTTGCTTCCCTCCAGGGCCGATGTGATTTAGGGCTGTGCTTGAAGACTGAGCACTGGGCCGTTATCTGACGGTTATTGATGCAAGCTGTAACTCTCACTGTCCTCACTCTACAGTCAGTGGGAAAGAGAGACAGTGGACAGCTGCTCTAGAAGGATGGGTGGATGGAAGAAAATAAACAGTAGTAGAAAGATAATGCCAGCAGATTGATGGCTTTCCTTGACATGTTCAGACTTCAGACTGTGTGGGTTTATTCATGGATTTATGTAAAACAACAGAGTGTATGTTATAGAAATGTAGAGATTTCCCAGCATGTCCTCCACCTTGCAGCTCTGTCCTCTCTTTTTCTTCCAACCCTCCCTCCTCTTTCTTTCCTATTTCCTTTGCTTTCACCCCCCTCTCTCTCTTTCATCTGTACATTATGTAGATGTCAATAATTTATCACAAGATTCAAGAATTCAGTGCTTAACAACAGGTTACAATCTTTGCTATAAAAGCCATAAAATATGCGTTTGTGAATAAAATATGATTCTGTCTCTTTCAAAGCAGCTGAAACCTGTCAAGATTGCCATTTGTTTTCTGACAGTATCGCAGTGAAGTGACAGTTCAAAAGCGAGGGTTTGTCTTTATCTTGGCAGGTTTTCAATCTTTGCTCTATTTCTGCACACCGCAGAGCATTATTTTGTATCCATTGTTTTGTAGACCGTCTTTCATCTCCAGGGCTTTGTTGTTTTTCTCACTCTCTCGCCGTCTCTCGCTCTCTCCCCCTCTCCCCCTCTCCCCCTCTTACATCGTCACTCCTTTTTTTCTTACTCTTTTACAGTTTCATCTTGTGTTGTACAGTAACAGTAGCACTGGGCTCAAGGCACATAAACAGCTAACACATCCCACTCTAACTGCCCCTCCAACCTCCAATCACCTGCCTCATACAAGCCACCCAGCTCTAAAAGCATTGACACTTTCTTCTCCCTTTTCCTATTATCCTTCCTCCCTTTGCTTTCCTCCCCTCCTTCTCCTATCACCCCTCTCTTAATCCTCCTCCCCCCTTTATCCCACAGGCCTGGAGATCGTTCCTTTGTTCCTGACATCTGTTTTGTTGGGTGATTAATTGAGATGAGCATGTGGGGTGAAGGCCTGTAGAGGAGGAGCTCAGACCCCCCAGGTAATGTGTATGTGTCTGTGGACGACGTGTGTGTGTGTGTGTGTGTGTGTGTGTGTGTGTGTGTGTGTGTGTGTGTGTGTTGGCAGTGAAGCTATAACAATCCTTGATCTGGTTAGTTAATGCAGACTGCCAGGATTTCCCCCAAGAGCCATGACATATGAAACATCTGAATATCTGTTATCTTGATAAAATGTTTAAAAAAAAAACCTTTCCCTCAATAGAAAATCAGTCTATCCTCCGCGTTTATTTCAGCAGTGCAAAATATTACATTAAGTGACAGCTGACAAGTGACAGCACTGGTTACACACACCAGCATGTCAGATATCCCAGAAGGCAGAGCTGTGATTTGCAGAAAATTATGATACAGTACAATGACCATAATGCATCTGTCGGACATTTTCAGTAAATTAGATGCATGCTGGTGAGTAGAGTGACCTTCGAAGTGAATTCTCAGCAAATGACTGATCTACAAACACACTGGAGATGGACATGTCTTCACAATGATAATTAAGAAAACAAGTTAAAAATAATGTAATAAAAAAACATCAGTCATCACAGTAATCATCATTACTGATGACACATTTTGGCACAGATAACACCTTTTGTTCTTACTTGCTAGTTACTATGTTTACTTCTATTTTATTTATAATGCAATATTAACATGAATACATTATTTTCAACTACAGTAGTGATAAGCTATAATTTAAAGCAGTTATGAATGGTGGGAAATGACTGTTATGTGTTTCCTAAATTTTCCCTTTATTTGATAGTGACAGTGGATAAACAGGAAAAATGGGAGAGAGATGGGGGATGACACGCAGAAAAGGGCTGCAGGTCAGACTCGAACTGGACCACTGCAAAGGACTCAGCCTACATGGGGCTATTTTTGACCAGGGGGGCTGAATAACAAAATAGTGGATGCCTGATTATTTCTCCCCCCGAGGTAGATTTCAACAGTTTAGGGACTATTCGTCATTAGTTACAATCTCCCTCCCATATATGACCACTTGTAATTAGTAGGTCTGCAACTTACGACTTGATTATTGTTGATTCATTTGCTCATTATTTTCTCAATTAATCAATTAACTGTTTGATTAGAAAACAGTGACAAATGCCCACAGCCAAAAATCAATCGTCAAAATAGTAGTTGATTAATTTTATATTGATTGACTAATTAAATAATCAACTAATCGTTGCAGCTCTAGTAATTACATGACTTATGGCCTCAGGATGCAGTCGAAAGCTCTGGAAAAAGATAATAAATGAGCCTTGAGTTTTGAATATTTATTCCCTGCAATAGTTATGTCTGATGCCTCACCATGAAGCTTCCATTTTATCTCTTATACCTTTATGAGTAATACAACACATATTCCTCTAATTCGTTCTGTGTTAAATGATACAAAATGCATAGCACCTTTATCCTGTTAGTTATGATGCATAACTTCCTATTCACATTAACTAATGTGACTACAAAGTATCAAACATTAAATTAATTACTGTAAAGACAAATGTTGCAGTTTTGCAACAGGAGCATGTTGCTCCCTCCTATAGTTACAGTAAACACTCACTTTCTCTACAGATGATGCTCAAAATATTTAGAGAGAGTGTAAGATATATTACATTAATGAAGTCAAGAGATTCTGATTGAATTTCATAAAGGCAAAATTTCACAATTTGGGTGCAAGATTTCAGAGAGAAAGGCTTGAGGCTCAGTTTGTGTCTGAGGTAGTGATTTATGGTCCTTTAAGGTCTGAAAGCATCAGAAGGGACAGACGCAGATTTAGAGGTTTAGAGGCCAGGTCAGAGGTCAGAGGTCACCCTGATGGTCAGGCCAGGGCAGGGAAATGTGCAGAGAGAAGTTCAAAACTCTCCTGTGGAGCTCTGCTCATGAGATCCTGGTCGTGGTGGCGTATTTTGTTTCCCGGAGGAGCGTAATCGATGTGGCACCATGGATGGTGGAACGACGAGGGTGGGACCTATCTGACCCAGAATGGCTACGCTGAGGATGGAGGAGGAGATACATACAGAGATAATCACTGTCACCATCTGGGTAGACAGAGCGGGGCCATACAAAGGCACACACTCCAACACATAGCTCTCACGCTCACACTACACACACACACATACACACACACACACACACACACACACACACACACACACACACACACACACACATACACACACACAGGCACACACACACACACACACACACACACACACACACACACATACACACACACACACACACACACACACACACACATACACACACACACACACACACACACAGGCACACACACACACACACACACACACACACACACACACACACACACACACACACACACACACATGCACGCACACGCACACAGAGCGTACAGGGTTCCTGCTGCGTTCAGTGGCAGGTCTGAGTGTGTGTCAGTGTGTCTGTCATACTTGCAAATGGACAGATGGACGGGATAGACAAGTACATAGATAGATAGATAGATAGATAGATAGATAGATAGATAGATAGATAGATAGATAGATAGATAGATAGATAGATAGATAGATAGATAGATAGATGTAAATCCCTCTCTTGTGAATTACTGAATTTAATGAAGTGCATTGTGAAAATCCACTGTGAGATATTGACTCAATTGTTGTCACCTATGTGTAGACAGACAGACAATCATTTGAAAAATCATTTGAATTTCAGAAATTACCTTATTAAAAATAATTCTCTTCACATTATTTAAAAACAGTTCAATCTAGAGGACATATTATGTCACTGTAATTTGTTCCTATGAAGCGAAAACATCAAGCATAACAAATCAGATGTACACACTGTATGTGTACATACATTCATACTGCTTTATGCACATGTACAAGAACAATAACAGAAACACTCACAAGACTGAATGTAACAGCAGCAACCAAATTCCCATTCAGTATGTGTGTTACTGGGCTCTTCTCATACTTGCAAACAGACAGATGGACAGGAGAGAGGCAGAGAGAGAGAGAGAGAGAGAGAGAGAGAGAGAGAGAGAGAGAGAGAGAGAGAGAGAGAGAGATAGAGAGAGAGTTTGAAAGGGTGGAGAAGTACAGTGAAGCTCTGTGGCTCAGGCCCATTAACAGTTGATTTATGTGTGTGTGTGTGTGTGTGTGTGTGTGTGTGTGTGTGTGTGTGTGTGTGTGTGTGTGTGTGTGTGTGTGTGTGTGTGTGTGTGTGTGTATGTGTGCTGATTCAGGGCTTCACCAGGCCACACTCTGGTAATACATGTCTATGTGAGCATGCATGAATGGTGTGTGTTTAGGATAGTTTCGTGGCCAGACAGGCACCAGACAGCCTGAGTCCAGAGTTAAGCTTGGGGGCTGAGATTAGTTTGTTTTGGGGAGGAAGAGGGGGGCTGGAGAAACACAGCATACCTCCCTCCCATATCATCCTCATTTGCTTGCACACATATGGAGGCTGACACCATCACACGTATACAGTGTGCACCACACAGACAAAGACACGCAGACCAATCCAAGTCCGCCATAGCAATCCAAACCTCAATAAGACTGCAGTTTAGGGTGTTATTACTGAACGTTTGAGGCTGTGTCTTAAGGTCTTTAGGGGGGACAGGGATGTGATTGTGCTGCCTTTTGGATCATTTGTAAATGTTCTTATAACAGACTAATGCTGGTGGTGGTGTGGATTCAGTTTCATGTCCCAACAATTCCTGTCCTACAATTTTAACTTATTTTTCTCTCTCTCTCGAGGTCACAGTGAACCCATCAGTGTCCAATTAAATCCCTGATGGTATGGAAGACACCGAGAGGCTGATGATGTGGAGAGGAGAAATGATGAGATGGATCGGTTAAAAGAAGCATCCTCGGGTTTCTCTATACAACATGTGCATAATGACTTCCGACGACAATTATCTTTGATCCAACACAAGCCACCCCCTACCCCTCCACCCTCTCCACTTCCACCACCCATCCCCTCCTCTCCCCGTCACTTTATCCCCCGCTCTACCATCTTTTAATCTTTTTGTGCCTCTCTGGCAATGACGCCAGTCTTCTGTCATCTCTTTTAACGTCTATTCTGAAACTGCCTGAGTGACTTCAGGAATGACAAATATATTTACTATTCGTCTCGTCAACACATGCTCATGTACACCCCACCTCCCCCCTCCCTCATATGTGAGTGGATACAGAGTGACTGGGTAATGAGGCTCACTCACTCGGGGTCAGTGACCTCACCAGGGCTGAGATGAGGTGGGGAGTGTAGAGAAACCAAGAGGGGAAAGGGAAAGTAGGAATAATAGTAAAATGAAGGATGGCTTTCTCAGTTTTTTTTCCCCATCATTTCTCTCCTTTTATTTGTCATTTTCTCTGTGTTCCTTGTCAGCAGCTAGAGTGCTGCATGGACGCAGGGGAGAGAAGGGGGAAGTAGAAGAGAGAGAAAATGTTTAAGTGCTGATGGCAGCCCCTGGTTGCTGCTGGGAGCGGGGTGTCAGCTCTTATTCTGCCACAGCATGCATCTGACAGGCAAATGATAGAGAACGAGCCAGGCAGGAGAAGAGAAGAGAAGAGAAGAGAAGAGAAGAGAAGAGAAGAGAAGAGAAGAGAAGAGAAGAGAAGAGAAGAGAAGAGAAGAGAAGAGAAGAGAAGAGACGACGGGTGGGGGGATGACTATGATGGCGTCTATTTTGGAGACACAACAAGAGTCCCAGTAAGGAGAAGGAGGACTGTTGGATGGGTGAGGCTGGTATTTTCATTGACCGCATCTCTTCTTCTTTTCCTCCTCCGTCACTGTTCGGTGATAGATTGAGTTATACCGCTCCCTCGGTGACAGGCATTCCCTCATGTTTCCACGACGATGAGGTCAGAGGTGGACGCTCGTTATTGGCTCTTGTCTGTAATCATCGCACATCGTGCTGTGTGTTTGTTGGCCCTCCTCCTCTCTTGACCCCAACAACCCGGCTCTGTGCAGCAGAGCATGACCCCTGGGGGCCAAAGGGTCTCGACCCCAGAGGTCAGGGGTGTCTGCAGAGTGTTGGCGGACACACACACACACACACACACACACACACACACACACACACACACACACACACACACACACACACACACACACACACACACACACACACAACTTGGGCTGATCAGACAGAAAGAAGA
>CM042431.1:29759589-29769589 GCA_023631565.1 Gymnocephalus cernua | reverse complement strand
CTTCAGTACTTGTTGTTTCCATAGAGAGAAAAGTAGAGAAGTAGGGGTCCGCTAATCTGCGTGCATGTGTGTGCATGCGTGCGCAAATGTGTGTGCCTACTGGGGTGAATGTGTGCCAGTTTGTGTTTATGTATGCTTGTGTGTTTGCGTCTTTCGTCACTGAATGGATCTCAGGGAAAGACTTGAAGGAGACAGTCTATTCATTGAGGAAAACATCAAGGCTGTTTGGTGTTATTGTGTGTCTGGCATCTTAGAAATGCAAGAGGAAGACAAGAAAGAGAGGGGGAAAGAAAAAGTGTGAGGGAGGAGGAAGATGGACAAGGTAGAAATTTGCACTCGGAAGCGCAAATCAATGCAAAACAGCTGTTAAATAGCTGCAAAGTGGAGCAGCTGCTTGGGTGACGTGAAGAGAGGGATGGGTAGATGAAGGGAGGGATGATCAAGAAAGAGAGAGACAGGCAGACAGACACAGAGGCCCAGGGGAGATTTTGAAATATTAGACTAAATGAAGCAGGCTTAGTGAGCTTATAGCGTATGATGACAGATGAATGGTAATAAACATGTTTTTACTTGATACTTCATACAGTGTTTGTGACTTTAGCAGGGGGAATTCATAAAAAAGTAGTAGGTATATTGTGAGTATTTTCTCCATACATTTTGGAATAGAATAGCGCCAAAAAACAATAATAACAACTTGTTTTCTTGTCAAATTATCATAGGTTATTTAGACTACAGTTACAATTAATATTTTTTATAGATCAAATGACTATTGTCGCTCGTATAATTATGAACCCATAGATAATTATCACCCGACTCTGCAGTTCCCCTCAGTTCCACAGCGTTTTAGCGTCTTTCAGCTCATTGTTTTGGTTTTGTTTTGGTTTCACAGCTCTTATCAGTGTCTCTTTAGCTCCGATAAATCCATTATGCGCTACCCGCAGCGCCAAACATACATGGAGAATTTAGCTGCTAAAGAACCAGATTATCTTTCTCAGACGTTGCTGGAGAGCAAAACACAGCTCAAAGAACTTCAGGTTGCCAGAAACGTGACTCCAAATGCTCAATTAGGCAAATGTTTGCTGACAAGTAATAATAATAACAACTTCACAAGGTGATTATATGTCAGTTTTGTGTTTACAGCTTGTTACATTGCCCCCAAGTGGCCAGTTAATGCATGTTTAAGTTTAATTAAATTATAGTTACATTTTTGGGGTGCTGTAGCCTACTTGAGTGTATCCATGAGACTTCAAAGTCCCCTCCAAAATGTTGATGATAATAATAATAGTATTATTACTAGTAGTAGAAACAGTGGAGTAGGCTAGTAGGTTATTGTCAGCAGCAGCAGTAGATCAATAATAGTGGTATTATCATGATGAGTGAAATTAGCCTGTTAGTACTCCTGTGTACTTGGAGTTTACAGCAGCAGGAGGAGCTGACTTGAATAGATCTGATTGTCTCCAGTGGACAGTAAACATGTCCAGGCTGTGAGGTATCAGCAGTCTGGGGCCACATCTTCCTTCTCTCCATTGCTCAACTCTCCAGGGAGCATCAGTGGAGCAGGTGCTCGCCTCCTCCTCCCTCTCCTCTCCTCTCCTCTCCTCTCCTCTCCTCTCCTCTCCTCTCCTCTCCTCTCCTCTCCTCTCCTCTCCTCATACCCCGCCCCTCTCTCTCTCTCTCTCTCTCTCTCTCTCTCTCTCTCTCTCTCTCTCTCTCTCTCTCAATCTCCCTAAGGAGAGTTAACGTGTTGTCCTTCTCCTTCCCACATCACACATCGGTGTGTGTTGTAGTGGTTACGGGAAGATCACACAGTATATCGCTGCGCACAGAACCACAATTTATCCACGTAAGGATGAGCAAAACCCGAGGATTGTCTTTTCTTTGGTGAGGCGGTAAGTTGCCTGTTTTCTGTTGTTTTAAAACGTAACGGGGGTTGCTTTGTTGTAGGCTACACTGAAGTGAATAATAAGGTCGTTCATTTATGCGTAGGCCTATCTACTGCGTCTGTTTTAAAGTTAACTTGTGGTTAAATTGTGAAATCATCACTGAATTATTGCTTGGATATCGTCTGTGGTGCTGAGAGGTGACTTTAATGACCTTATGCCTTTTTTATACCATACAATATTATTATCTTATATGCTTTTTTCTGTTATGGTAGCAGTTTCGCTTTGATGTGTGTGGGCAGTTATATCCTCATTTTGTAGGCTACATTTAATCTTTTATTGTCTGCTTCAGAGGGACTGTTGGAGGAAGTGAAAAAATACTTTTCTTTGAGGCTATTTCTAGATTAATTACTGTAGACTACAACATTCAAAGTGAGCAGTGTGTGTGATTGAATCAGACGACAATATGTAATCAGACAAACTGGTTCATCTTGACGGACAGTGTGAAGCCAGCAGGAGAAAACTGCTTCTGGTTACCTTTTTCAAAATAAAGCGTTCTTGGCGTTTGTCACAATGACTTATAACCGGACGAAAGATAGTACTGCAATGATCATTCGAGCACACGAACTTGCAATTCGTTTCTTTTAATATTTTTTCTACATCATTTATCTTCCTGTAGGGAAAATTGCATGCTCTTATTTTGAACTTAGTATCCTTCACTTCCTGTTTCGTTGTCTGTCTTGACGCAGCCGCAGAAGGTGAGGCATGTTTCAGGTGTTTGCGGTTCCTTGTTATGTTATCTTTCTTGTCGAACTTGTCGGTGATCATACACCGCTCCTGTTTGCTCCTGGTAAATGCCTAACTGACAAGCAAGACAGACCTGAAACACCGCGGTGTGTCACCCAGTTTCCTTGTGATGGTTTGTCACACAGTACCCATGGGAGTTTGAGGAGTCGCTCTTTAATCCGGAACCTTTAACAGCGACTATATTGTTTGGTTGAGATAGATGCCGCCGGGCGCTTTAGCAGCAGTCAAGCGGATCACGTCGCTTTTGTGTGTGTACACAGCCCGCAGGTGGAGTTCAACACACACACACACACACACACACACACACACACACACACACACACACACACACACACACACACACACACACACACACACACACACACACAAGCACACACACACACACACACAAGCGCACACACACACACACACACACACACACACACACACACACACACACACAAGCGCACACACACACACACACACACACACACACACACACACACACACACACACACACACACACACACACACACACACACACGCTCCATGCGCCATGTGCTGCTCCTGACCTGCCGCAGACCAGCTGCTCAGCAGGGGTTACTGAGTAAACCTCCAATCTCTTTAATTACCTCCTTCTCATATAGATACTGTAAACCCAGCCTGCACTGCTCATACACTCCATGGCTTCAGATTAACCCCAGTGCTTTTATTTCTTTAAATTATTAAAACTTTGTTTATTTCTAAATTAATTGAGGCTACTCAGTGGTATGTATCTAATTATCTGATCCTATACTGTACTTTTTATCTCCTGTAGTTTCAATATTATTTGAAACTTTTGTAAAGTCCATTAACTGATTGACAGAAAATGAATAGGCAACTGTTGTATCAAACATTAAGGACATTTATTTAAGGTAATTTCGAACATGCCCAGAAGGATTTGCTGCTTTTCAATGTTTTTTTTTATAGTTGTAAATATCATTGTGTTTGGACTGGATTGTGTTTTGGACTGTTCAGACAAAACAAGACAACTGAAGATGTCACCTGGGGACCTATGAATATTTTTCTCTATTTTCTGATATTTAGTAGACCAAAACAATTAAGTGGTTAATTTCAGAAAATAATACTTCCTTGACCTTCGAAACAGCATTTGAGTTAACAGTCTCGCCATTTAGCATCTGCCTAATAAGCAATATCATAGACAGTCGTCATGGAATTGTAATTTTCCAAGATCACTTTAAGGCATTCTGGATGTTCAAAGTTCTTGACCTCGGAAACAACAGTTTAGGAGCCAATGAAAACAGTCGTTAGTTGCACCTTTAAATACAGTGTCGTATTACTTAAATAGTCCCATTCTGTACTAGTAGTAGTGTAGTGCGGCAGTGTGGTAGAGTGCGAGACTGCCGATTGTTTGTAATTTAGCTGAGATAGCCTATTTTAAATGTCATCCTGGATACTACATTATATATATACTGTACTACAGCATGAATCTATACTGCATAGTCTTAAAATTTTGAGACAAAAATAAGACAGGATGGACAAGCACAACATGGAGACACAAAGCAAATTATTTTGTTACAGCTGACAGCCAAAAGTCTGGTATACACGCTGACACATATGACAGAGGGGATGACAGGAATACATCAACTGCCAAGGCTGCTTTTCTCCTTGCTCCAGTCTAATCTATTCAGAGGTAATACTTTGAGGAAATAATCCATACAATCTGTAAACTTAATTTCCTCAGAGACTCAGCTCCTCTCTGATTTGCTGACCCAAACTTCACCTTAAATGTTACTCTTTCAACACTAACATCATTGTTTACTACAGGGATAGTTGTTTCACAGCACACACCTCAATTACACCCTGCACTTTATACTTATCCAACACCTGCCTGACAGGCCAGTCTATGTGCATCTGCTAGTCTGTTTGTCTACGTACACCTTTGTGCAGCGAGTGTGTGTCTGTGTGTGTTCTCCCCCCTCGTGTTTGTTCAGATGGTTGAGGTCTAGCCGCTGTGGAGTTGGCACCTGGTGAGCAGAGCCAGCCTTGGGCCAGAAGAGGGGAAACTGTGGCTGTCAACTGTCTGACCACCCTTTACCACCAACGCTAACACACACAGACACACACAGACACACACAGACACACACAGACACACACAGACACACACACACACACACACACACACACACACACACACACACACACACACACACACACACACACACACACACACACACACACACACACACACACACACACACACACACACACAGACAGACACAGACACAACCTGCAGGCAAGTGTCAGATGCAGCCAGGCGCCGACACAAACTGAGAGATTGTTTTATCTTTTTGCATTATCTCCGTATCAGAGAGCGGCGAGACTGAGCCACACGCTGCAGAAGAGATCGATGACTGAGGGGAAAAACAGTATTGCAGCCGACGTGATGGTAGAGGCTGTCGAATGAGTGGTAGGTGACTGAAAAAGAGATAGTGAGGAGGAAATGACAAGGCAAGGAAACGATAATGCGGACAGATAGAGAAAGGGTCCCAACACAGCTGTTATTTATATCTTCCTTCTGTATCTGACAGACAGTGACAAGAAGCTCGTAGACAAGTACACTGATTAGAGACACGGAGAAGGGGTCACTGAAAGAGGAAAAATGCCCAGCAGCCAGGAGGAGGTACAAGTGAAGGCCTTAGTTTAAGGGAGGAGAGAAGAGAACCAAACAAAACAGGAAGAGTTTTTCCAATGTAGCCATCCTGTCTTTGCTGACAGCCCACATTTCTGCTCTTAGCTGTGGCGGTGATAATTTATAGACCTTTCACTAATATCGTGACTCTGTTATGATTGCACAGTAAACATGGCTCTGCTCTAGTGGACACACTGTTTAATATAAAATAGAGTAATGACTGCTACACTCCACATACTTTCTCTATTGTGTCTTTTTCTGCTGCATGCTGCTGATTCTTTGCTCCAGCGTACCTTTGGATGTTGCTTCCTGTTTGTTTTTTCGCTAGAGGTGTTGGTTATTACAGTGTGTGGTTTTTCTGCTCCATTTATCCCAGGACCATAAATGCACACTGGCTGTTTGATCCCTAGGGGTCACATGCATATGTTTTGTGACGCACGCAATGCCTTAATCTTGAGTCAGCTAATTCTGTATGTGCCCGTCTTTGCATGTATTTACACAGACGGCTCATTTCTGTGTTTTTTGTTGTTCTGTCTTATGTCATTTTTCTGATGTTTATGTTCATTTGCGTGCCTATTTCTGTATTCGTGAGTGTGGGAGAGCGTGTTCATTGTTTATGGATTGTAAGGAAGTGTTAAGTGTTTCTGTGCAAGCTGCAGAGTGACTGGAGCTAGTAAAGCCATTTAGCAGCCCCCGGAGTAACCCTGGAGACTGCTGTGTTGACGCCACTCTGACTGCTATTACAGACAAGTTTAAGAGGCTGTAAAACATTTGGCTACTTTTCCTCTCCCTCCCTTTCGCTCTCTCTTTTTGTGTGTGTGTGTGTGTGTGTGTGCTTCTCAGAGGAATTTGAAAAAGTCTGACGGCTGTTGTTACAGCAACAGTAGCTGTTGTTATGATTAGTATCAGCTGTAGGAGCCCAAATAATAATGTCATAAAACTTAAATAGAGCATATTTTGTGTTAAGAGAATGTGTGTGTTTCTGTGTAAACTCATTATTGGTCTACTGTTAGGTAACTATTCGTAAACACAAATGAGCATAGTCAATTTAATGTTAAGTGTTAACACAGTAGCCGACACAAGAATACACACGATCAGACATGCCAACGTGATGAGGGTTAATGAGTAGGTAGTGTGGTACAACAACCTCTTCTTCTATCCTAATGACCTACCCCTGCTAACACACCCACACACACACACACACACACACACACACACACACACACACACACACACACACACACACACACACACACACACACACACACTTTTTTAATGAGCTGACGGGGCAGAGCAGGTCCCCCCCTGCTGTCCTCACAGTCCCTCTGTGTAGTCGGTGATTGTCTGTTTTTGTGTGTGTCAGAGAGAGAGCAAAAGTGAAAGAGTGAGAGCAAGAGACGCAAAAAGGGTGTCAAAGACACAGGCCTCAACATGTCATACATCACTTACATCATGCAGAGCCAAGTGTGATTGTGTGTTGGTGTGTTTATGTGTGGCTAAATAGAGTCACACCCGGATTTCCTTTTCCATTTTGGCAGAGCTGGTAGTTTTATTATTAGTTTGTGGCGTACGTACTGTACGTTGGAATATGTTTTGGCCACGGCAGGTTGGTGACTCATGGTATGGACGGGAGCGTCAGTTGGTCGATGCACCGATGGTCAGTTGGTTCAACACTTTGGTCCTGAGTAATAAATATATTGAAAGTTTGATGAATTGCAAAGAAATGTGGTACAGACATTGATGGTACCCAGAGGATGAATCGTAATGACTTTGTTGACCCACTAACTTTTCATTTAATGCTATCAGCAGGACACATTATACACTTCAGACAGGATACTTTAAAACTAAAATTAGAAAATATATAATTATAATATTCTAATGGCCATGGCCTCAGTACTTTGAGATTAATGCTAACATACTGAATCATAGTATGTGTGTAGCTATGTTGCATGATAGCACGTTTGTAACTTACCACATGCATGTTACCACATGCTAGCATTAGTATGCAGACAAGTTTCATTTCACATATTAAATTGTCGCATGCCTGAAGGTACTTTCAAATTTCTTCAGTTTTATTTTCCAAATTTCAAGTATTATGGGAGCGTATCTATACTCCTCTAGCTCAATATTTTCTTAATATGACACAATAAAGGAGAACTTTCAAACAGTTTTATGTTCTCAGCAATGTTTTTCCCTTGGTCATAATGTTGAAATCACCCACAGATTATAGCCTACTGATGTTAGCCTACTCTTCAATATGCCCTCAAATTTGCATGCAAGACATTTTTCTTGACTTTTGACATTTTGTATCTCCACAGTGGCTGAACAGATTTTTAGCATTCAGAAATTCATAAATCACACCATGCTCATTTTACTATACATTTTTAAAGGATGCAATATGATAATTTCCTCCAATATTGTGAATCATATCGCAATTGCAAAACATATTCAAGTTCAAAGCACAATTAAGCAGAAACAGCTGAAAATGAAGTCTGACAATGTTGAATCCTGTAATGGAAATTGTACCGAGGACAAAACCTTTTTGATATGGTTACAACATGGCTTTTCCAATGGCACCATCCTCAGCCAAAACTTTAATTTTTTTGCCCCAACATTGATTAATAGCAAAGTTGTCTCTCCATTTTTCATTCCTCCAACAGTTTTCTGGTGTGCAATGAGCATTAGAGCCTCATGGGGCTGCTAGACTGGGCTTTTACTTGTGTTTATTCATTCAGTCATCACTTAAAAAAAAAGGCTCCAAAAGGGAGTTAAAGAAACACGCTGACTTATTGGGACATTAGCTTATTCACCGTAACCCCGACAGACAAGTCGATACATACCCTTCTCATCTCCGTGCATGTTGTAACTCTGTCTGACGGCTCCACCGTTAGCTTAGCCTAGCACAGATCCTGGAGGTAACCGGCTCCAACTAGCCTACTGCTCTGAGTAAGTGACAAAATAACGCCAACATGTTCCTATTTACATGTTGTGATTTGTATAGTCACAGCGTGTACAAATAACAACGTCACATGAGACACAGCCATCTTCTAACCGTATATAAACTGGGAACTATATTCTCAGAAAGGGAAGCAGTGCTACTTGGGCGGAGTGATACGCTGCAGCTCTGAGCAGAGCTGCAAGCATATCATTCCGCCCAAGTAGCGCTCAGCAGAGCTGCAAGTGTATTACTCCGCCCAACTAGCACTGCTTCCCTTTCTGAGAATATAGTTCCCAGTTTATATACGGTTTGAAGATGGCTGTGTCTCAAGTGACGTCATTTGTACACGCTGTGACTATACAAATCACAACATGTAAATAGGAACATGTTGGCGTTATTTTGTCACTTACTCGGAGTAGTAGGCTAGTTGGAGCCGGTTACCTCCAGGATCTATGCTAGGCTAAGCTAACGGTGGAGCCGTCAGACAGAGTTACAACACGCACGGAGATGAGAAGGGTATGTATCGACTTGTCTAACTGTCGGGGTTACAGTGAATAAGCTAAAGACCCAATAAGTCGGCGTGTTCCTTTAAATGTCTTAATTTGTATTTAGGGCAGTTGTGTGTTTCACCCTCCAACCTCCTGCTGTCCGGGGCAGCAGAGGTCAAAGGTGAAGGGTGAAAGGTCACTGTCAGAAAATCTCCCCTCCCCCCCCACCTCACCCCTGTCCCCAAAGCAGACAGAGCTGACTAGCAGAGAGACAGAGTGATGGATGGTGGGTTAACACTATCCACTGCCCCCCCCCCCCCCACACACACACACACACACACACACACACAGCTCAAACCACACACACTCCCTCCCCGTCATCACCCTAAACCCTCCTCCTCCTCCTCTCTCTACTCCCTCCACCACACACCCCCGACCACCCTCCACCCTCCCCGGAGTGTGTGAGCCAAAAGGAAGAAGGATGAAGAATGAAGAGAGAAAAGAAAATGACAGAGTGCACAGTTTGAGAGAGAGAGAGAGAGAAGGGACAGCTAAGGAGAGAAAATGGAAAGATAGAAAGAGTGACAGAGACGAGAGGAGGAGGAGGAGGTAGGATGGAGAGGGTGATAGATGGGGAAGGAGGAGGGGGGCGGTGGATGGGGAGGAGGAGAAGGAGGAGGAGGGGGGGAAGTGGATAGAAAAGAGGTCACGTGAGCACGTAGCAGCTGCAAGGCTGAGAGGGAGGGAGAGAAAGAGTCTCACAGAGGAGCAGAAAGACGACGAGCAGGAGGAGAACAGTGAGCGGGAGGGTGAGTGTGTCTGTTTGCATGTTTGGATTATGCTCACATGCATATGTTAGTGTGTTTGTGAATTAACATGAGTAAATCAGAGGAATAGGCTGTAACAAAAGACTGTAGAAAAAAATGGAAGAAAGAAAGCAAGAAACAGAGAGATTACGTGTGTTGACTTTTGGTAAATAAGCTCCAGTATGCTGAGATAAACGAGAGAGAGAGGAGAGACGGGGAGGAAAGAGTGAGTGAGTTAAGAGGAAGGAGAAAGAGAAAGAGTCGATAGAAACTGTCTTATCTCTCCCTTGGTTGCTGGGCTCAGCAGAGACACACACACAGCCTGTCAGGACCTGAGCTTTTAGTCTCTTCATCTCTTTCCCTTTTTGTCTATCTGTTTCAGTTTCAATTTGCTTTATCAGCATGACGTA
>CM042431.1:29624589-29757089 GCA_023631565.1 Gymnocephalus cernua | reverse complement strand
ACCTCAGGCTGTACATGAGCTCATTCATTCCCACCTTCTCTCCATCTCATTATTTCCTTCTTCTATCCATCTCTGAATGTGTTTGTGTTTCTGTGTGTGTCTCATGGTTCGTGAGTGTTACAGTAATAGATAGAGTAGCGTGAATGTTACAGACAACACACATATACTCTCTATCACATTTAACACCTCCCCATAACGTTGTCACACCTCAGCTTCTTTGAACACCTTCACTTATGACATCTCTCTTTCGTTCTCTCTATACCAGATTTTTTCATCAGCGTGCACACATGTATAATTGTCACGCACTTTCGTCTTGTACCATTTTCCTCATCTCTTCTACCTTCTGTACCTTTTTACACTTTCCATTATTTCTGTCACATTTTGCCCAGAATGCTTTTCATCAAAATGATTGAATCACTGTTTACCTCGTCACAGGCCAGCACACTGACAAAAAAGGTAGTTTTTCTTTTTCGTGCACCATCTGTTTTATGTCGTGGCAGATTGTTTGTTTGATCCTGAAATCTTTTTAATCTGATCAGCCGTCTAGCAGCAGTTTATTCCTGCCTCTCCTGTTGTCATTAACCCTCTCTCTCCCCGCCTCAGGTTCTGCCCTCAGTGGTGAGTCGTCTCCAGTCTCTTCCCCGGCCACCAGCCACAGTTCGCCCGTCACCACCCCTAAGCGGGGCTCATTAGGGCCTCTCCTGGGCCAGACCAGAGGCCACGGTGTCCCCAGCACCCCTCCAGTTGTCACCATTGCCCCCACCAAGACCAGCAACGGCCTGTGGAGGGCCGACGGACGACAGGTAAGACATATAGTTTATCAACACGTCGTACACGCTGGTGTTTCAGACAAGACATCTGCTCCTCTCGCTCTGTATATCTGTACTTTTTTATTCCCCAGCATTGCTGGTTCCCCTCTCTCTCTCTCTCTCTCTCTCTCTCTCTCTCTCTCTCTCTCTCTCTCTTGTGCTTTCTCTTAGCACAGATGAGTCGTCTGTCTCTTTCTGTGTCCTTTATCCGTCCTGCTGCTGCTCCCTCCATTAAAGAAATAGTCCCAGTGCTTGTCAACATCAAACTGTCAAAACCAGCCATCTCTCTGTTTTCTCTGTCTTGTCTCATTCCTTCATTTTCATGCTTTTACCCCTCTGCCTCACCCCCTCTTCCTCTCACTAATCAGTCCATGTCTTTTTCAGCAACACATGAGGGGTTTGTAAAGAAACACTGGAGGCTGCAGAGACTGGCACCTATTGTGTCCAGCTTCCTGCAGAGAGAGAGAGAGAGAGAGAGAGAGAGAGAGAGTTTGTGTGTGTGTGTGTGTGTGTGTGTGTGTGTGTGTGTGTGTGTGTGTGTGTGTGTACTTGACCCTTCACCACAAAAGGCTTAGGATGTGAAGAGGGACCTGTGTGTGTGTGTGTGTGTGTGTGTGTGTGTGTGTGTGTGTGTGTGTGTGTGTGTGTGTGTGCGCGTCTATGGATGTGTTTGCTTGCGGGTGTGTGAGCGAATTTAAGGTGGGGCGAGGAACCAGGCCCCTCACACAATGCAGGGGTTAGCCCCCACAGTAGTCACTTCCCCCTGGATCAGAGCTGCCTTTCTCCCCCTTCACAAAGACCACTCTGTGGCTCTGCCTGCCTGGGGCTCCCATTCAGACATTCAGAGAGAAAGAAGGAGGGAGGGAGGCAGGAAAATAGAGAATACTATGTTAAGAAAGGAGGGGAGGGAGAGTAAGAATGAGCAGGAGAGCGACAGAGAGAGGACTCTAAAGCTGTGCATAGATTCAGTATTTGTCCTTACTGTATGCAGCTTGTCTTAGAACAGGGTGATTTAGGCTGAAGAAACAGACTGTGTGTTTATTGCTGCATCTGTGAAGGCCGTTGGCTGTCTGCGGGGTCACAGGTCAAAGAATGTGATGGCTGTTCTCCAGACCCTCCGTGTGTCATCTCCTCTTCTCATTTTGAACCAGTGGATGATGATATAGTGAGAGCGACAGTCCATCGCTGGTTTGAATCTGCTTTTCATGAGTGACACATTCAAAACTATTCAAACATATTCAAAGCAAAGATATTTCACTACAGGTCAAGTGTTGTACAAAACTAAGGTAGCAGATCGGGTGTTGCTGGAAGAGGCAATTTGTTTGTGGTTTTACCATGGTCTATCTGACCTGTATTGGTGTCTGTTGCTGTAGCAACAAGATTTGACACAATGTAGTGGAAACAATGTTTTTTAATTTATAATATACTGTAGTCAGTATACTGTACTGTAGTCAGGCAGCTATTTCATCTTTAAACTATAGAAATCAGTGTCCGCGAAGCATTTTATCCCACAATGTGCTATCACTGTGTATTTGTCCCAAACTTTGGTTTATACAAATACCTGCAAAACTAATGACAATCGCATCTGCCTCAGCTGTACTTTGTGTGTAGTGCTGATAAGTAAATGTTAGCATGCTAACACGCTAAACTAATATGATCAACATGGTAAACATTATACATGCTAAACATTAGCGTGTTAGCATTGTTATTGCGAGCATAGCTTGTAGGTCAAAGTACCGCTGTGCCTAAGTAGCCTCACAGAGCTGCTAGTGTAGCTACAGTCTTATTAAAGATTATCTTTTGGCATTTTGCCTCTTTAGTTGAAATATTTGGAGAGACGCTAGAATAATGACGCATGTCATATTAATCAACTATTAAGCAGCGACAGAGCCAAGCCCAGAATACAGTCAGATGGTATGCATTCTTGCCAGCTGTGTCACTATTTGCTGTAAATTTGGGAAACATCCTTTTGTAATTTGGGCTTTTTTTCCCCCCCATGACTGCTTTTGTCATTGTGGTGATTTGAAGGTTGGATTGTACTATAAGCAATCAAGGACTTTGTGGCGACTAAATCCTCTGAGTAGGAAGCTCTTAGAGAGAGAGAGAGAGAGAGAGAGAGAGAGAGAAGCCGATGAAGGAAAGAGCAGTTGGCCAGATATTAGGATCATCTTTCCACTTTGATCTTGACCTGTTATGACATATCAGACCCACTTTTCCACTCTGCTGAGCCTCTGGGTGCAGCTCGGGGAGGGGTGGAGGAGTTGCTCCTTCTCATTTCCCTCTTCTCTTTTCCTGAACTTTTTCCTGCTCAGTTTCAATCTAGCACACACTCAAACCCCATGGATATACATAGTCTGCTCTCATGCTGTCTGTCTGTCTGTCTGTCTGCCTGCCTGTCTGTCTCCCTGTCAGGTTGAGTCGAGTGTTCAGGGACTCAGTAGGGAGCGGGTGGGTGCTGAGAACACCCAGCCACAACAGGATAAGAGGACTCCGCCTCACCCCCTGGCTCACCCCTTTGGCCTCACCCCCAACTCTGTCATGCAGGACCCTAGAATACAGAGCCTTAGGTCAGTGCAACACACACTCATAGTTTGACCTTATATATTTGTAGAAAGCAAAGTCATTTTTGTTTACAACCCTGAAAAATCGTCAAACAGAACCCATTTGAAAGCACATAAAACTGTTTAAGGTTAATGCTGTGTGCTCTCGTTCTGCAGTTTGCCTGGTCAGATGCACCCCGTGGTACCCTCGGGTGCCGTCCCAGAGGAATACCTGAGAGCACTCCGGCCCTTCGCCACCTCAGAAGACCTCCGACTGACCTCTCTACCCTTGAGTCTGGACCCTGCCGCTGCTGCCCACGCTGCAGCTGCTGCTGCTTACTATCATCCTGCCTACTTACATCACCCGCTGTCCTTACCAAGGTAACAATACCACCTTAAACTCTCAATTCTTAACCTCTCATACTTATGTTATCTAGTCACCCACGGAATTTCACTTTAAATTTTAATCAGGACATTTGATTGAAAGGTGCAGCCGTAAAAATAACATCTTTGGTTTGAATATTTCTCTCATTAGGAGATGATTGTAGCTTATATGAGGTGCTGGGAAAAAAACAGTTAAAGTACATCACTTACAATACATGTGATGTTATTCAACAGCATGTTTTATCCAACCAAAGTCTTTAAGGTGAAATCTAAGGGGAATTTAGGAAATGTCAGGGTACGAATGCTAAACTATGCTGCTCTGTGGTTCACCAAGGTAACGCAGAGATAAACATGCCATATTTTCTCGTGACTAAAACACCACCAAACCTTCATCTTGTAGGTAGACTTCTGCCATGTTCCTGTGTTCACTGCCCATTTCCGTTTTTAATAGAACACATTTTTCAGTCAGTGTACATGTTACAGCAATTACCACATACAGTAGACAGCAAGGAAAGGAAACATCATTTGAACAGCACAGTTCATACACAGTGTAATACAGAGAGTTTTGATAAGACAATGAAGCTACAATAAAATGTGAATGAATACAACTGATTAAAAGGTACTTTAGTCAATTAAACAATCAAAATGTTTTAATTTCAATATACTTATATTGAAGTTTACTCTGTGCTCACCGTACGTGCGCTCTCAAAATTGGAAAGAGCATGTTACATACACACAGATCAAAGTATTATCCAAAGCAGTGGTGAAAAGTTCATCAGTTCATCTCTACTTTATGTTGGAATACTGCACTGTAAAGACCAGGAGTACTCTTGTAAATACCCCTTTTCATTTTCTAACTTACTATCTGCTGACCTGTATTTTTCTTTCAATTTTCTGTTTATTACCACATTAACACCTCCTACAATACCTTCATGCATACATCATCTTTTCATCTTCACTGCTGCAATGTTACCTTTACACATCAGATAATCGTCCACCTTTTCTTTGTTTATTTTTCTTTTCTTCTTCTTTTCTTTCCACCCCACATTTTCCACACTTGGCATGTGCAGATATAGTCTGACTGGTTTGCCTGTGTCCATCTGTCCATCTGTCCGTCACAGGATGGAGGAGTCCCTGTGTCTTTCTGCGCTGCGGTCACAGTTCTACTCTGTGCCTGCAGGGGGCGCCTTCTCTCCTCTTCACCCCTCTGCCCTCCACTTGCACCTGCCTGGAGGCCGCTACCCAGGAGAACTAAACCACACAGCAGCGCTAGCTGAGAGGTAACACATGCATTCACGCTCTCTCTTTCTCTCACTCTCTCTCTCTCTCTCTCTCTCTCTCTCTCTCTCTCTCTCTCTCCCCTCTGTCTGCAGGGCTGTGTAATCTCTCTCTGCAGGGTAGGCACAGGTTGCTGAGAGTGTGATATTTATAGCACACACCCTACAGTGCCTCCTATACACTCATCACACACACTGCCCTACACACACACACACACACACACACACACACACACACACACACACACACACACACACACACACACACTGCACACCCATACACATGCATATGCAAGCCAGTGCACGCTTTAAATCTCACACATAAGGAGGTTCTTTCCATTTTCCTTCAGCACTTTGAGATCCTTTCTCAGTTTCACAAAACACAGTGTTTCCCTGTGGCATAATGCACAGGGGAAATGTTTATGTTTGAAATGGATGGTATTTATTGTCTGGTTCTGTAATGGCTGCTGCGTATCCTGTAGGTTTGTTTGTGTGCTATTGATTGCTGCTGAATGTGTGTGTGTGTGTGTGTGTGTGTGTGTGTGTGTGTGTGTGTGTGTGTGTGTGTGTGTGTGTGTGTGTGTGTGTGTGTGTGTGTGCGCGTGCGTGTGTGTGTGTGTGTCTGTGTGTGTGTCCTTTTCCTGTGGATACCTATTAAGTGTTCATCTGCTCTTGCTCAGTCATGCTGTGTATGGATTATTTTCCTCATGGTAAGTGGAGAGTGTGTGTATGTTTCTGTGTGTTTCTGTAAGTGTGTGTATGTTTGAGCAGAAATGTTTGTGTGAGGTTCACCAGTGTGTGGTTAATATCTGCCTCATGTTGGGTGTTGCATCTCTCACCCTTGTGTGTGTGTGTGTGTATGTGTGTGTGTGTGCATACTTGTCAACCTCCCCCACAGGCTACAGATGGAGAATGAGCTCCGCCAGCGCGAGAGAGAGCAAGAGCGTGAACGAGAAAAAGAAAGGGAGCGCGAGGCAGGGCTGGAACGAGAGCGGGAGAGGGAGAGAGAGAGGGAAGAGGATCGGGAGAGAGAGCTGGACAGACAGAAGGAGAGGCAGAGGGAGAGACATCAGCAGATGGTCAGAGCGGCCGAGAGCCACTACCTGGCTGAGCTGCAGGCTCGGAGGGCACCACCGGAGGACAGGGCCAGGCCAGGAGAGAGGCTGACCCCGAACAGACTGGGTACCTACACACAAATACACACACACACACACACACACACACACACACACACACACACACACACACACACACACACACACACACACACACACACACACACACACACACACACACACACACACACACTGATGTATGTGTGCACACATTAGTTTTAGAAAAAATAAATCAGAACCATTTTTTTTGTCCCGCTACTGTGAGGCTTAAAAAATGTTTCTGTCCAATACTTTGGTTTCGGCCAGATTGCCATGGAATTTGGTGTGGATATTTATGGCCCCCAAAGGACAATTACTTATGGTCATGGTGATGCTCTGACCTCTCCTCTAGCAAAACTATTATGCCAGAATTTATTTTCATATAATCCTTGGGGCAAATGTTTAACTTGAAATATGCTGTCCCGAGCTGGTGTCATCTTTAGGCCAAAGTGTCAACTTGGCACACAAGATATCTCATAATCTAAACTAATGCAGACTTGCTGAATTCCATGTCTCTTAAATGTTGAACACTTCTGCTTACAATGACCCCATGACCTTTATCATAGTGCAGTGTGTAAAGTATACTACATATGAATCTTGAAGATTGGATAATGTGCCTTTTGCGTTCATTTGGGTGTGTTTCCTTTTACCAGATTGACGTTCACACTGTTGTAAATGGATAAGGACAAGACCTACTGACGTTCATAGCACAGAAGTCAGCCATGCAGAAATAGTTAATGCACTCATGTGGCTCAGTGGCACATTGAAACTTTTTTTGGCAGATGAATTATATCATACACCAGATAATAGTGAAAATAGTGCAACCAGATAAAGATTATTTTTTGGGGCTTTCCCCTTTTTTTGATAGTGACAGTGGATAGACAGGAAAGGTGGGAAAGAGATGGAGATGACACGCAGCAAAGGGCCGCAGGTCGGACTCGAACGTGGACCGCTGCAAAGGACTCAGCCTACATGGGGCGCACGCTCTTACTGGGTGAGCTATAGGTCACCCCATAATAGTGCAACCTTTAAGAAAATATTTATATTTCTTTCCATCCAACTGGTACGGCTGTAATAATTTGCTATGCTGTTTGATATTGTGGGTTCTCATGCATATTGCAGACTTTTAATCTGAGTTATTTCTTCTCTCTGCATTTACACTTGAATGATGGCGCAGTCCAATCTGTTGGGTTTATTTATGGATTACGAATAAAGATATACAGAGTGTATGTATTGAAACCTAATGAAATGTGAGTGTGTAAACAACCTATGCACATTTCTTTTGGAACTTTTCGTTGGAAGTTTTTTATTGGCAATCCATCATCTTTTCCACTTTTGTCAGAACCGCATTGTAAGATGCTGAGTGATGTCTGAATAAATCTCATCAAAATGTCTACACACACATAGTGCTGTCGGCATAACACGTCTAAGAACAAATTCATGGTTTCCCAACTCCACTGTTTCTCCAGATAAAACCAAGGACTTCGAGCACCCAGGTTTCCCAGCACCCAAACCTCTGTCCCTGCAGCCTGGCCTTCACTCCTCCAGGGGCTCTATCCCACACCCTGTGCCCAGCCTGGTGCCTTCTCACCTGGGGAAGCATCATGCTGCTGCTGGGGGGATCCATGGAGCTCTGGCAGCTGCCATGATGACCCAGAGGGCCAGTGAGGCGGCGTGGTTAACACGGCAACGGGGACAAGGGCAGGAGAGGGAGGGTCCGCTCGAGATGGGCCTCAGGTCACCTGGGAAAGGGGCGGAGCTAAGGAGAGAGAGTCACAGGTGAAAAGAAAGAGAGAGTCAAAAGAATTAGTTTTAGAAAATGTCTTATACTAACATTTTAAACTTCTGCAATGTCACTCAGCGTGGTGAGACTTTGAATATAAATGGAATTTTATTTTGCTCTTTATTTTCCTAAACAGAACCAATTCAGTCCATCACAAGCCAGGCAGCAAAGATCTACCTCCATGCCTCGGTGCTCCACCTCCCCTTATCTCCCCTAAAGGTCCCCATCATCCTCCTGCCCCTCCAACTACACTGTGGAACCCAGCCTCCCTTGTCGACACCCCCACAGACTCGCGCAGAAAACTCAACCCTCCTACACCCCCAAGTCGGCCACCTCCAGGACTGACCAGAGCCGACAGGCCCCCCCTGAGCTGGGGGGAGAAGCTAGAAGAAGGAGGCAGGGGGAGAGGGGAAGGTAAAGAGAGGTACACCTCACTGAGGGGAGCTAGTTTACAAGAAGCAGGTTCGTGGAACAAGGCAGAGCAGGACAGAGCCATCCAGAGCCTCTATCACCGGCATCACATCAATAACCTCCACCAGAGGTCCTGTGTGCCTCCGTCTATTCCCGGTACCTGTACCGACCTGGTGGGACGGTGTCAGGCAGCCTCTCCGTCTCCGGCGAGGGAGCGACAGGGTCAGCCGCCCGACAGCATGCTGGTGTACGACGAGGTTCTCCAGCAGCACCGCCGGCTGCTCAGCAAACTGGACCTGGAGGAGAAGAGGAGGAGGGAGGCCAGACAGGGAGGTGAGCAGACTGATGAAGGATAAAGAGGCACCTTGGAAAGATTTATGGGCAGGAGGGGGGGTGTAGTAGGCAGAAGAGATGACTATTTCCCTTTTTCTTTTCTTTTTTACAAGAGATGACTATACAGTACGTACTTTGACAATGTCTTTATGATGAAAGATGGTTTCTCTCTTACTCTTTTTGCCAGGTTATTACTATGACCTGGACGAGTCATATGACGAGAGTGACGAGGAGGAGGTGAAAGCCCATTTGAGGAGAGTGACAAAACAGCCCCCACTCCAACTGGATACATCCTGCGAGGTGCATAAACATCACTTTATACATACATACGAGGTTTGAAAATGTTTGATATTCACTTGCCCAAATCTCTCTCCAAAGAAAGTGGATTTCCTGCGTGTGTGTGGTCTGACCACACTGGCCCATCGCGATGAGCTTCTAGCGCGAAAGAGGAGGAAGAGGAGGAGGATGATGAGAGAGCGCAGCGTCTCTCCGCCGGCTGTGCGGAGCAAGAGAAAGGCCTCTTCACCTCCAACACCTACAACTCCCTTAACTACGCCGTACTCTGCCGAGCAGATGGACAGCACCGCCGAACTGGATGAGAAAAAAGACTTCCTCCTTATGTTCAACCTCTCCCATGTCAGCCCACAGCAGAGGAGAGGTAACAACCTGTTTAGTATCCACACACATCCCACGTGCTACTCTGCTCTCTTCTCAGTTGGTGCTGGTGATTTCCCGTGGAAAAATACGACACTCAGTTTCTCTACGTTTTATTATTTGGCTAGGCTTGTAGGAGGGGTGACAAGAACATAAAGTGAGGAAGCATCTCGACAGGAGGTTGTGGCAGGATTTTCTACTTTCTCCAGCAAGGGTAGATTTGAATCCACAGCCTGTCAAAATATAGTATACACTGCTAAAAATGTAAATTTCTTGTTTAACTAATTGTAAAACTATTATAATGTTAAAATGAAAATATACTCATTTAAAAAATGGGCTGAATTAAATATTTATAAAGATTTTGGTTGTTCTTTAAAAACATAGGCACACAGTGTACAGTATATACTGTATGAGTTTTGGTAATATATGTCTACACAGTAACTACAGTAACCCTGCAACAAACTCTACTTTCCATTACTTATTTAAAAAATGAAACAAACTGGCTTCATATTTTATTAATGTTACCCATTTATTTTAAAAAAACATGAAAATCTTTAAGACAAATCATAATACAAAAATCCAGGTGAAAATTGGATTTAAAATACCGTCTGCAGGGCTAACTCTCTGTTGTTTAAACGTTTATTGTTCATTACTTGCTCATAGGGACGCTGGGGCATAATCAGCAGCTCATTTGAGCTCCCTCTCAATTTTATTTTTAATTTCCTGTTACCGGAAGCATTTTCTCATCCGTCAACATCGCAAGAGGACCTAGTTTACTGTGATCTACGGTAACCAGCTTTTGGATGAATACGAACATGCAATCTGGGTTAAAATTTGTATGAACCAATCTTCTCCTCTGAAAAAATTGATGTTTTTAGGTGAAAGCTGCCTTTATTAAATGTGTATGGCCATAGTCTGTCTGTGATGGTGATGTACTGGACGTTACCTCAAGTCACCCATTTGCTGACCCTTTTCCGTTAGTTCCTGAAGCCTTATTTTCAAATATGAATGACAGGTGTTGTCATTTTGTCTTTTTCTCTGTAGATAAGGAGAGGACAGAAAAGCTGCTGAGGGCCATTCAGAGGAAGACTGTGACATTAGACACACTCAGATATAATCCCTTACCTCCGTGTAGCAGTCCTCCTGCTCCCTCAACTGGTGAGACACACAGACACACATGTATATGCATGTTTAAAATGGCAAAAAAAAACTCTTTCTAAGGAACTGTACACATTTGTTTTTAGGTGACTCCTCATCAGCCCCTCTGCCCAGTCAACCAAATGGACATCTGTACCCAGACTCTCCCAGCCCCTCCCCTCCCTACTTACACAAACCTAAACATCTACCCCATAACGACACATTCAAATCCTCCGTGGACACCAACGTAGCCTGCATTCCTCCACCCTTGGCCCCTCACCATGAAAAGGCTGAATTTATGGAGGCTCAGCCAAACGGGAAGCTCCAGGGCCTCCAGAACGGCGTTGTTGCTTCTCCTCAGAAAAAGGAGCCCAATCCTGTGCAGAACGGACGGAATCGGCCCTGGGAGAGGATCACACCTGAGGCCTTTGCTCAGCACTTCCACCAGGCCGTGCTGCAGTCCACACACAACACACTGCAGAACAAAGGTTCGCCACTCGCTCCCATAGGTGCATGACCATTAGGCTTGATTGTGAATTTTAAAATGACAATGTTCTGCCACCTAGTGGTGTTTCCATGTAATATCCTAGCTGTTAAAATGGATATTAGTAACCAAATTGGTTCTAAAAATGGCTGCAAACACTCACATGGCCTTTTTTGTCTCACTCTTTTCTTTTAAGGAGTTTCAAATTGTGTCCCTGAGGCCGGCATGAAGGCCGACCGCTCGTTGCTTCACAACGTCACTCAACTGAAAAGTTCCACTCTTAACCATGCCCCTCAGCATGCACACGTCAACGGCCATCACTTCCATTCCCTTGTAGCCAGCAGGGACACTCTGGGACCGCGGGAAAACATGTCTGATGAGGACGATGAGGAGTCTGTTCAGGAGGATGAAGAGGAGGAGGAGATGGAAGAAAATCCAAGGAAGTGGCAGGGTATCGAAGCTATTTTTGAGGCCTACCAGGAGTATGTGGATGGTGAGTCAATGTCAAGCCATTTTTCTTTGTAGCCCAAAATTTGTCTCGGAGGGCTTAAAGGTTTCACTGAACGACTGGTTTCCTCATAAATCCTTTTGGAGATTTTAGAGATGTGATTATTATGCACATTCAGTAAACAGTGACCTGCTTCATTAATGGATGAAGTGCTGCTGTTCTCAAAAACACGTAATTTCTGTTAGGCTGTTACCTATTTGTTTTTGGGACGCAAATCAATGATTACTATTAGATGTTACAAGCCTTGTATTTGTATTACTATCAGTGCAGTAGATTTTTTTTTTTTTTAAATGCACCTTTTTTTTTTTTTGCAAACAATAAAAAACTAAAACACTTTTGTCGAGGGCCAAAATATTTTTGTCAGATTTGTTGATGCTATTTGCCTACCACTGGACTACAATTTACCCTCAGATCATTTGTGTGAAAGAGGTATTAGAATAGGTATAATTTAAAGTGTGTTTCTCTCTGTACAGAATGGAGTATAGAGAGGCAGGTTCTTCATGGTCAATGTAAAAGACTTGAAGCACAGAATTACAATCTGACCAGAACTGCAGAGCAGCTCTCTCTCACTATGGGGGTAAGTACATGGGACCATATCTGCATGCAGATTTGTTTCCCTTCATCTTTTAATGTCAGTGTTCCATTTTTCCGTTTGTACTTACTGTTTGTAAGTGATTCAGCTTAGTGCAGAAAGCCTTGGTTCTGTAACAGAGGTTGTGTCCGTCCTTCGTTTGTCAGGAGCTGGTGAGTCAGAGGCAGAAAGTGAGAGAGGAGAGGGAGAGACTGCAGGCCCAGCTGGAGCACTTCAGGAGGTGTTTGACGCTACCTAACATTCACTGGGGCAGGGGGCAAGTCAACGGGCACACGCCAAGGTGACCTCTGTCACCAACTCCCTGACGGATACGCCTCTGACAGCCAAGGAACAGTAACAAGAACAAGACGGACTGGAGCCAGACCACTCTCTGCACTTGAAGCACTTGAATCCTTGTCTTGTTACCTCTTCTGGACAACCAGTTATGTTACCTATCTGGAGCCAGATTCAACTGATTACCTGCCATGTTTGCCACGGTAACCGTAAACCCTGGTGACCATATAGTCTGTGCATTTCCGCTCTCTCTCATTCTGCCTATGGATTGTAACAACAGCGTGTAGGTGAAAACAGCATCTTTGTCACAGTAACGCTAATGACTCCCACTAGTCCCCGAGTCAGCTTTAAGGACTTGTCACCATTTAGCTCATATCATATCAATTGTTTGCAAAAACTGTATCGATCCGCACTAATCAGATGTATCACTCGGCACAAATCTGTAGCCTCTCTGGACAGCAATGAGAAGAGAATAAGCGTGCAGTGGTCACTTGGTTAATACTCAGAGAATGAAAATTGAGTCAAGGAATCAAAGCACACCTCAGGCCTTAAACTTGATAGGATGCACTTGAAGTCGAATTGGAGTAAATACTTGACCCTCCTCTGTGTGGTATAATGTTGTACTGTCTACTTAGCACCGTATCTGAAAGATCAAGCTGTTTTTGTGCTGGTAAAGCTTCTCCAGAGGATAGGAAACATCTAAAAGATATAATCTATATAATGGCAAATGGTATCAATGAAGTTTTTTTGCATTTTCCATTGGTAATGTCACTTGTAATAGACAAAGAATTTTGTACGTTTTATTGTTTTAACCATTTCCTGTGGGAAGCCATATGTTTTGTTTGAATTGCTGCTGGTCAGAATAAATGAAGGATGTTAGGACAGTTGTATTTGAAAAAAAATGTTATGTGATGTCAAAATGTTCGGGGGTTGACCCACGATGCACCGGGGGTGGAAGACAACTTGGCAAATGTCATTTCTTGTCACACATTATGAAGTTGTCATGACGATTGCTCAGATGGTTTATCCCAGAGTCTGTGTCCCTCCACATGCCTATAAATGTTAAAGTGCTCATATTATGCTTTTTGGCTTTCCCCCTTTCCTTTATTGTGTTATATATCTTTTTGTGCACGTTGTAGGTTTACAAAGTGAAAAAGCCCAAAGTCCCCCCCAAAGGGACTTACCATCTCCAACAGAAAACACTGTTCACAAACTGCTCCAAACAGCTCTACTGTAGTCCAGCCTTTACTTCCGTGACGAACGTGCGTCACTTTGTAACACACGTTATAATGCTCGCCTAGCTGCTAGCGTGGCACGCCCTCATACTCTGCAACTGACGAGCTAGCAGTACTTACTGTGCATGTGCGACTCCCAACAAAGATGGAATAGAAGTGAGATGCCTCACTCAGTAGCTAAAACAGAGAGCTCAACACACAGGGTGAAAAGAGGAGCTGCAGCAGTGTGCAGTACAACAAATATAAACCTATTCTGGTACAACCTCTAAATACAATTATGAACCTGAAAATGAGCATAATATGAGCACTTTAAGAAAACTTAAAGAGAATAAAATGAGTGATATTTTAAAAATTACTAATTGGCATCACTTGAGTGAAACTTCAGTACTTTTAGGCATATTGTCCAACCTTACACTTGTTTTCACCGATGTGAAGGTGTGTGCTGAAAAAGTGAAAATTAAAAAAATATATATATATTTCAGTTGCATTTCAGGACACAACTAATAAAGGATATCTTTTTCACTTGATACTCATAACAAATTGTTTATGGGTGACATCAAAATCAGAATGTCACTATCCCTCTGTGGATTACAAAAAAATACACTTCTGTCTTTTTTGATGATTTTTTTTGTTCTATTCAGATAAAACAAATATTCACATTACACATATTCATAATTTCTGCCACTTTCCATCCGAATATTGAAATCCCAGGAGCCCGTTCCTACAAGCACAAGCTACAGTAGTAATCTCCCCAAATCGCTTGACCTTCCTGTATCACCTGTTCAGTCTCCTCTACTTGCTGTGAAATCCTGCATATTTGTTTCAATCAGTTGTCATGTAATGTATTATTTCGACTGTATAATTGTGATGAATTATTTATTAACATATATTGCTGTACATTCTGATGGAAATTTACATTAAAATATTTGTAAAATGTCTTATCGGTGATTGTCATTTATCTGGGGAGAATTCATTCTCATTCCATATCAGTTCCATGTTTCCTGAATAGACAGGTACTCTGAGCAGTGTTTCGGGAACAAATGCCATGTCTGTCTTCTTTGGTTCAAAAATCTCAAATGGGTGTTAAACTGGGTTGAGATCAAGTGTATGTGAAGGCTATAGCATATGAATCACATTCACTACGTTTACATGTAGCCAATAACCCGTTCAAAACCGGAATATTAGCAATAACCCGGTCGCGCACGGCCATGTAAACACTGGCAAAAACCCGAATATGCTCATATTCCGGTTTTTAAAAACCGGAATATGACCCCTGGGTTCAGAGCCGATCCGCCCTATACGCTCACTACGCAAGCTGCGTAGGGCCCCGCAAATTACTCGAGGCCCCGCCTCCCCCTCATGTCATAGCGCGTCAATTAATGTGTACAACATCCATGACAAAATTAAGCGAAACTATTCTTCTGGTCACGAAAAAAGGAGAAAAAAAACACCATGAAAGTGGGAACACATGAAGATTTGTGCATTAGCTTAGCTAGCTTACAGTAGCATCCTAGCTAACGACTATGTTTATGAGTCATTGCGTTCACTTCTGACAAAACCATGGTAAACTAACAAGATAATTTGTTTTGTTTGACAATTCAATCTACAGGATAGGAAAAGTTGGCAATCAGAAACGAGTGGTTGGTGTCCTTCTGGGATCATGGCATAAAAAAGTTCTTGACGTCTCAAATAGTTTTGCAGGTGAGTGACATTGTGACAGCGTTTGGAGGGCTTCAGAGAAACCTGTTCAATCAAGAACCAGTGAAGTCCTTTATGATCCTTCACTTCTTGTAATGCAACTCAGTTGTATTTTTCATTAACCCTCCCTGCCTGCTAACAACAATCAGGTAAACTTGTGTTCTCTCCTCTCCAAGTTTGATGTCAGCAAAGTAAAGTTATGTTTATGTGCATTTCTATTGTGCTTTTTTCCGGTCTTGCTAACCTAGCTGGGCAGGCAGGCAGTGCATCTCTGGTCTAGCTGCTAACGCCAGTCACTTCCAGGGCTGTGTTTTGTGACTTTGTGCCTGACAAACGTGAGAGTAAAATACAATTATTTATTACGTTTGATAAACGACAAAGTGCAACGGTGTTTGTTTACTGCAGCTCGGAAACGATAACCGCGTCGGGTGTGTTATCATGCGTTAGGCGCGTGCACGACATGAAACGCACATTTTCCAAGCAGAAATATATGTGAAGACCAGACAGACTGTAGGCTACAATAATATATGGGCGTGAATGATGGCACTCCTCATCAAAGTACACATTATACATACTTTTAAGACACTGATTATCTAGTCTCAGACAATGTGTAGTTAAAAACTCTAAACAACTGCACTAATTATGCAAGATGGAAAGCAATGTATTGACAATTTGACATTGATTTATAGGCTATATTGAATTTAAAATGTTGATTAGCTGGACATACTGGTCAATATGGATGCACATCCCTCAGTAAATAATAACCATAAATCAAGAATTGCTTCAACATGCATAATAATAAATAAATAAATACAAACTTTAACATGCTATGGCAAGCCATTTTAGTTTTTATTCATTAACAGTTAATGCATTTTTGATATCAAGAATTAAATTTTTTACTATTTGCAAAGTGAATTCTTGATTATTTTTACTAGTAGGGCCCCTTAGTTAATTTTTACCTACCAATGTCTATTTTTGATATCAGGAATTACATGTTCATTTGTACAAAAATTAATTCTTGATATCACTCACAGGGATTATTGATATCTGCATCACTAGTTCACTATTTAAATATTACAAGAAAGTGCAGAAAAGGAATATTTTGATGGTAAGATTTTAATTCAAACATTCAAATGTTTGTAACATGTAACGAGTAGTGTAAATGACTGCTTAACTAACTATGTGATATTCTTCTCAGTTTATTCTAGACAGTCCAAATAATCTGGTGGTGCCCATACTGATGCCGAAAATGCCCAGGCTGTAGAGAGAACCAAAGTTAATCCCAAAAGCCAAAGTTCAAGGTTATAATTTATTATTTTCTTGTTATTTATGTTTACGTTAATATTCACTTATGTAATAATATTCACTTGTTATCTTAATATTATAGAAAATACTCTATTCAATAAATATAGTTGGTTTGAACCTCATTCTGTTCTATATTGTTGTACTTATTCTTTGACTGTTTTGTTTAAAGGAGGGAGGATTGTATTGGGAGCACTGAAGTGTCAGGTGTGACTGTGTGGCAAATGGTTTACATAGCTCACGGCATCACGGGTCAGGTAGAGGGCCCCTTAGCAGAATTTTGCTTAGGGCCCCAGGGAGGTCAGGATCGGCACTGCCTGGGTTACCGCTTTTTTAACCCGAATATTTGGTCATGTAAACGCGTATCGGCATATCCCCATCAAAAGGAACATTGATTTGTGTTCTGCGCATGTTCTATTCGCAAGGAATCTTGGTCTTTTGAGTAGAGGAACTTCTTGTATGCGCCGTTAGACAATGTTACTGTTCAGTTCCAGTCACAAGGATTGCTCAACTGTCTTTGTGACTGAAGCTCTTGAGGCCCAATAATCTCTCTTTTAAAGTAACTTAGATCTCTTCCTCTTGCTATAAAGTCCTATGTAAAGCTACCTCAGCTGTTTTATACATCTTTATTTTAATTATTGATTGTCTGACGCGCAGTACACCGGTATGGAAGCATCTGCATTTGTTGTTTCTTTTATTCAGGGTTTTCATCGAATATGCCACCCATCAGAATCAACAGGGATGATCTAGTGAGTATTGTATCAGCAGCTTTATTTTTACAGAGTCCAATATCAACACAAAGACATAAAATGAAAGGAAAAACATAAGGTAGAACAAACAATGCATTATTTAGGCTAGATTAAGGCAACATAGCCTACTTGAGTTCCAAGTAGAAGAAGAGGGATTATGGAATACATGAAACAGCATAGCGCAGTGGACAAATATATTTTGCCTATAGATAAAGCACCACCATGTGACAGACAAACCAAAGGCTGACTCTCATGGAAATGGCCAGAAGCTATTCACATGGGTTCTGGATGACTATCAGCAGATAGTCGTTCTCTGCAGAGACATAAAAGAAGACAAAGTTAAAACAGTAGAGCCTCTTCTAAGTTACAGCTGTTGGCTGAAATAATATTACGTGTGTTTGTTTCAGTGGGCCTTTATTAAGTCAACAATAGAAATCGAACTATTACACTCACCTGGTGCAACCAAGATCTCATGTTTCTTGGAGCGAATGCGGAGGAAGGTGAGGTCATTTTGAGGGTCAATGTCCCTCACTGTGCTCCTGGCATTCATCGTGAGGCGGCGAAGAAGTCTTGCATACAGAACCGTCGTGGAGTTATCTAAAGTTGTTCTGATGGGAATACCTGAAAAGATCAAACGTTTAGTCAGACAATATTGTAAACCTTAGCTATGTCCCAGATAAAACTGTTGTGCTGGAGATTTAGCTAGCGTTATGCCTTTTGGCTATTACCTTCTGCATCGACAATTATTGTTCCAATCACACCTTTATGGGCTTCGATCCTCTTCAATGTTTCCTCAACTTCTTCCTGCAGGACAGAATGAAGATGATTACTAAAACACCCACTTATGAAATGTACGTTTCACAGAGTCTGACGGTAGTTAATAAACAGCAACTTTAAGGATGCTTGCTTTTATTTCAGTTAGCAAGGTTACAGTAGGGTAGCTAAGTTAGTTAGCTAGCTAACGTTAAAGTAATTATCGGTGTTTTAAGTTATCTAGCTAACGTTAATATAAACATGAATACGTTTATTAATACATTTAAGACAACCCTTCCAAAAATAAACCATGCACTAAACACATAGCTAGCTAACTTACGTGCTCGGTTCCTGCCATTTTATCTGTGAACGGCTGACAACTCCTGCCTTTGCTTTTTCTCCGCGTCTCTCTGTTGCCAAGAGAAACGGAAGAGACGATGTTTATTGACAAAATGCAAAGATACAGGTTAACAACACTAGCACACATAGCTAGGTCAAAATAATGTATGCAAAAATATATATGATGGGTATACAGTGAGAATATCAAGGACACATTACCTAAAAAATAAAAATAAAACAACACAAATAAAATAAAATTCAGTAAGAGGAGGAAAAAAACGTAACGGAAGAAACGTCAGACGCAAACGGAAGTGCATAGCGTAGTCGTCGTTGTGTTGAGGTGGGCTGTGAGCTGTTGTTATCTTTACTGCAAAAATGCCGGAGTTAGCGGTGGAAAATGTGGTCGTTCACCCACTGGTGTTGCTCAGCGTGGTTGATCATTTTAACAGGTCAGTAAGTTCAATGTTTGTGTTCAGTCCTGATGTCAATTTGGAAGTTAAAATGTCCAGAAGCGTAACGATGCTAAGCTAATGTTAGCGCTGCTGAGTCAGAGCCCCATTGCAAATGAATGCAGAGATGACCAAGCTAGTTAGCTCATTCCGTTTTGTTCGCCACCTAGCCAGTGTTAGAAAACAATATTTGTTAAACGAGTCAATAACACACTAGGTTTGAATAGCTAGCTATTAGTTGAACTCGCTATAACGTAATGGTATAATCTCGGCATTCATTAGCGATGGATAACATGAAGATTTGTGCATTAGCTTAGCTAGCTTACAGTAGCATCCTAGCTAACGACTATGTTTATGAGTCATTGCGTTCACTTCTGACAAAACCATGGTAAACTAACAAGATAATTTGTTTTGTTTGACAATTCAATCTACAGGATAGGAAAAGTTGGCAATCAGAAACGAGTGGTTGGTGTCCTTCTGGGATCATGGCATAAAAAAGTTCTTGACGTCTCAAATAGTTTTGCAGGTGAGTGACATTGTGACAGCGTTTGGAGGGCTTCAGAGAAACCTGTTCAATCAAGAACCAGTGAAGTCCTTTATGATCCTTCACTTCTTGTAATGCAACTCAGTTGTATTTTTCATTAACCCTCCCTGCCTGCTAAGTATCCACATATTTAAAACTTTATTCACCCCACTTTGTAATGCAGGCTTTCTGTTATAAAGGTGTATTTCAGAGTTTTTAAGAACTTAGGAAGCTTCCTCCACAACAAAACATTACACAACTGTTTTCGTAGGCTGAGTAGTAGGTAGTAGACTTGTGTGTAAAAACAGTGGATGTCCCCTTAAAGATATTTGAATATGCATTAAACAGCATTTTACTGTCAACTCATAACTGTCACAGCACTATATGAAGCGGAATTATTCTAAAAGTCAGTAAATGTAAGTGTGCCACAGACAGAACTTTTCAATTCTTTAATTTATTGTCAATGTTCCTTTTCAGTGCCATTTGACGAGGATGATAGGGATGACTCAGTGTGGTTCCTGGATCATGACTACTTGGAGAACATGTATGGCATGTTCAAGAAAGTAAATGGTAAGGCACTGCCTGTCTACCAGATTCAGTTATGTTTCATGTGATGGGGTAACCCTGATTTTATACTTGTGAATAACTGTCTTCCCTGGTTTTCAGCCAGAGAAAGAATAGTTGGATGGTACCACACAGGACCCAAGTTGCATAAGAATGACATTGCCATCAATGAGCTCATCAAGCAGTACTGTACCAACTCAGTATGTAACTGCTTAAAGCTTTTTCTCTGCATAATTTGCATGTGTTGAGACATCCCCTTGTTCTACTCATATTCATTCTGATATTGAATAAGACGCTCATATATTTGTCTTTTATCCTGCCAGGTGTTAGTCATTATAGATGTGAAGCCCAAAGATCTTGGTCTACCCACAGAAGCATACATCTCTGTGGAGGAAATACACGATGTAAGTGAATCATGGATTGCATTAAAGCAGACAGAATACTAGTTGTTTCCAAAAGTGTTTTTGAGTGAGCATTTATTTATTTAATTATAAATTACATAATAAATACATTACCATTTGTGTGAGTTTGGTGACGATGCATGCAGGGTTTCCAGGACACAAGTCTGGAGATTTTAGGTTTTATGATTACTCTTCGTATTTAAAGGTGCAATATGTAATACTGACAGCTAGCGTTTAAAATAGTTACTGCAGTCCAAATTCAAAATACTGGAGAGAGTCGTCTCCCCCGGCCCCTCCTCCCCAGACTCGAAGTTCACGGATGTTGCCAGGTTGAGAACGCAGCGTCCAGCAATGTTGCTAGCCGCTTGTCTCACATTACTCCACATTACAGCAGAGTAGCTAACGTTAGATGCTGGTTATGTTGACAGTCATAGAAGCCCGTGCTGACGCGGAGCTCTGTACCCAACTGACACACACACTTTCTTGGCTTAAAATTACTCACGTTGGCCGGCTACGGCCGTTGAACAGGCTACACGGTTGTTTTGCCAAAGTTAAATTGCATATTTTCATTACGATGAATTCAAACTTGCCGCTTCTGTCATAGGTTTGTCACGGTGGTTGTGCCATGGCCTGCTTGCCTGGTCCTCCGGTAACGTTAGTAGTTACCACGTGTTAGCATGGCGGCGTTAGCCAAGACCAGTCGGGATTACTTCACTGGCGAGTAACCAACTCAAGTATTTTGCATGTTGGTAGAGAACCCTCTACCAACTGAGCTAACCGGCCACTACACCTCCAATATTAACCTGGGTTTAATTACATCTCTGGTCATGCAACTGTTTAGAAACACTGAGGTTTCTTAGGTCGGGTATAATCTATCTCCGTTGATCCCGTTTGTTTGCTGCTTTCATGGCTGTACTACAGCTGTAGCGTGCTGGGTTTGTGTTTTTACAGGTATATCTGGCAACCCGGCCTGGCTGTTAAATTAGGCAGTTATGCTGCGTTCCAGGCAACCCGTAACTCGTGTTTTCACAACCTTCTACCCGTGAAAGTACCCTGGAACGGCCGTCCAACCCGTAACTTACTACCCGTGAACTCGTACCAGATTTTGTACTCCCAGTTACAGTTTTTGACGTCACACACACATAAACAACAATGGCAACCCCCTGTTGATGCTGTACAGACGCCGGTGAAATAGAAATAAATAGACATGAATAGACAACGTAAAGTAATTCAGCACATTGTAATCAAAACAATACACACACAAGTGTGTACTACTACAGGTCATGTTTATTAAAAAGCCCAATATATGTCGCTGACTAGAAATCGCTAGTATCAGCTAGCTCTAGCTAACGTCAACGTTAGGTAGCCGCTAGCTAACGTCAGCGCAGCCACTAGCTAACGTCAACGTCAGCGTAGCCAATAGCTAACGTTAACGTTAGGTAGCCCAACCTGAACCCTGGAACGCTACCAAGTCGTGAGTCGTGGCTTGAAGTCGTAATTTACGGGCTAAAAATTGTGTCTGGAACGCAGCATTAATACCAACACACAGGCCAAAACACAGACAGACATTCCGTCACGGAACGGACATTTCAAAGGAGAAAAAACTGGCTTTAGCATTGTTGTCAGAAAAGATGACATATTATGGTAAATAAATTACATATTGCACATTTTAATCTGTCCACAAGGTAAATTGGGAGGCCTTTTTAAGGGCTGTAGTTTTTCTGTTAGAAAGTAGTATTCCCAGTGAAATGTGACCGTGTTACTGTTATCATATCCTGTCACATCTATTGGTTTCGAACACTGCACGTTTCTTTTAACAGTTTTGTTATGCTAGTTGAAAACAAACTTTGGTTTAGAGTTAGAAGTATTTTCATTGGTGTGATTTGCTATTTGTAGGACGGTACTCCAACATCCAAGACATTTGAACACGTCACCAGTGAGATTGGAGCTGAGGAGGCCGAGGAAGTGGGTGTGGAGCACCTGCTCAGGTACTAAACAAACCTTTGATTCACACACTTTGCTACACTGTTAACCATGTAATAGCCATTTTAGTCACCACAGTAAATAATTATTACAGTACGAAGTATAAATGATACAAGTTTGCTGCTACTTTACTATAATCACCAAAAGTGCAAGGACATATTGATGAAAATTATCAACAAATGATAACTCTTTGTAGAATATGTTAAGACATTCATACTCATGCCCACTCGCTTCTAATCTGCTACATACCATATACAGAGATATCAAGGATACCACAGTGGGCACCCTGTCGCAACGGATCACAAATCAGGTTCACGGCCTGAAGGGGCTCAACTCGAAGCTGTTGGACATCCGCTCTTACTTGGAGAGAGTGACGGCAGGAAAACTTCCCATCAACCACCAGATCATCTACCAGCTGCAGGATGTCTTCAACTTGCTGCCAGACGTAAATCTACTGGTATGTTTAAGTTTTAGGGGCTTTTACTTTGACTTTTACCATGTAAGCATTTTAGTAACCATTGGTGTCTTTTGAATTGTAGTAATTTTAATTTTACTTAATTTAAGTGACATTTTGTTTATTTTGCTTATCATATGTGACTGGATTTAAACAATGAGCACACTTAGTATGTTATAAATACTGCACAATTACAACTACTGCACATGTTTTTAAATCATTCAGTCAACCAAAAAGACATGGAGAATAAAACAAAAAAATGGAACTGAAAACTGAGCTGCAGATTCTCATTTTATCCACTGGAGGGCAAACTTAGTCAGATTAAGTGAGACACGCGGCTTCAGCTCATTTGTCTTCAAATGTTGACCAGCATGATTTGTAGTTTCCGAAAAGGACATTTGTCAACTGGGAGTAGTACTGTATTTGGGTTTAGGCTTGGGTTGAGGTTTACTGTAATACTGTTTTCCAAATAAAATTTAGTGATGAACTACAATTCCATTGTTTTAAAAATATAATTCAGTTACCTATATGTTCTTTTAATTTTTAACCAATTTTACCATTCCTTTGTAAAATTGCAGTTTGCAGAAGTCAGTTTGCTTCTATTTATTTAGCCGCCAGATTCTTGTTCATTTCATATTGTATGAACATGATGTGTGTTGTATTGCTTTAGGTTTTGTGTTGCTGAATGTTATGTTTCTGTCTGCAGGAGTTCACAAAAGCCTTCTACCTTAAGACCAACGACCAGATGCTGGTAGTCTACCTGGCCTCGCTCATACGCTCTGTGGTGGCTCTTCACAACCTGATCAACAACAAGATTTCCAACCGAGATGCAGAAAAGAAGGAAGGACAGGAGAAGGAGGAGGGCAAGAAGGAGAAGAAAGACGACAAAGAGAAAAAAGATGATAAGGACAAAGACAAGGAGAAGGAAAAAGCTGATGGTGCCAAGAAAGACGAGAAGAAGAAAAAATGAGTGTTCTCCCTTTTTAGGTCTTCTCTCAAATCATGTCATCTCATCTGGATGGTGCTCTACTTTCTGCCCACAGTCACAGTTCTGTATGTGGGTCTCGGGCTAAAAGTAGGACTCTATAAGGGGAATGGTGTAATTTGAGATTTGGCCTCACGGTCACAAGTGGCACTCATAAAGACTGTTATCATACAAAGATGATGATGTTTGCGTCTTTGGTGTTTTGAACTATGAGAACATGTTTATTCTGTTTTCATAGTTCCTGTGCTCCTGCTGTTGTACAACAGCTGGGGTTGCTTTTTTTTGTAAGATGGAAAAAGTTTTGTTTCCTGTATCACTCATTAAATTGGGATCATATTAAAAATGGAGTTTTCACTGTTCCTGTTTTAACTTTCTAAATTAAGGCAGTATGACTCTAACAATTGATACCATACAAACATGACAAAAACTAAGAAATCCATACAATATGGTAATACCACTTCATAAGAGATTAAACAAGTAAAATTCAAGAAAAATCAATACAATTTTTATATATATATATATATATATATTGACGCAATAGTGAGTAGGTATCTTGGGTAAATTTGGGTTTCAAGCTTCTATAAAAATCCATAACTACAGTTATAAACTAGCTACAGTGCACGTGATGCAATATAACCACACGCAGAGAGCAGTGTAGTGCTTTTAGTGAGGGGAGTCGGAACTGTCAGCAGTTATATTTTTATAACTGCGTCATCTGCAGCTTGTTTAAACCGTTCGCAGTAGCATCGCTGTCACAGTTGCCAAAACATGCAGTAGTAGTTGTGACCAGTGGCGCATTTTAAACTCAGGTTGCGTCGGACAAATCAGATTATCGGGAAAGTAAACTGGATTCTGACGTAAAGAGATTATACCCCGGCAAAGAAGCATAGCATGTGCTGCTCGCGCACGCTCGCGGTCAGCAGCATTCGGTGAAGAAGAGAGCAGCGCTCGTGCCACCTCCAGTCAACAAACCCTCCTCCCACTCGCTCTCTACCTCTCTCCTCACTCAGCACCTGAGCATGACTTTTCAGATATTTCACTGCAACTGAACAGGACCCGCCGCCGGTAACATGGCTTCGTATCTGCAGGTGAGGCTGTAAACTGTTTGCTGCTGGCTTGTTCGGGGATTTGTTAACTTGTTCACTTGTCGGGGTGTGGTTGTGCTCCGTGCACTGTAGGCCTGTTTTGACAAGACTGCAGGTGGCACGAGCTTTCCAATCAGTATTTGAGTGTTTCAATTGTGCTACACTAAATGAGCGTTTGATGTCCGTTAACCCTCAAATCTCAGTCGTGTGTGTGTGTGTGTGTGTGTGTGTGTGTGTGTGTGTGTGCGCGCGCGCGCATAAATAAACCATGGATGTATAAACAGGTGGCTGAGAGGCTCGGCGTTGCCAGGGGCGCAATGAATGGCTTCATTCTTATTCACTTTCTCCACAGCGCTGTGGAGAAAGGTCTGGCAATGCGAGGCAACTGTGATGACGCGTCTTTGGCGCACGTTTCTGTCGGTAGCCTACTGTATACCGTTTTGTGCTGAGTTGAAAAGGTTGGCTTCTTCGTGTTTCAGATCGCTGATGATGAGAAAGGCCATGAGCTGGACCTTTTCTGTGTCCCCAGACATTATGAGAACGATTTGGACAAGGTGATCATCCCCCATGGGCTTATCATGGACAGGTAAACCAATCACCACCAGCAACAAACATTAAACATGACTCGCGTATTTTTGTTAAGTCATACCTTTCTTTCTGTTTCACAGTCGCTGACACATTTGTTTGACAAATCACTGTAGCCCAGATCCTGAAGTACATTTAAATGTGGATTTGTGAGGCAGGGCTTAAATGTCCAGTGCAGTGAAATGCATTGTAAGCAATTATGTTTAAGTGCAAAATCACGTAAAGCGTCTCCTCCTTGTCCATAAAAACTGTACTGTATTCACCATTGCATCAGTTTTCTTTCTCTACCTGCCTTTACTATTTTGTGTGTCCTACTTCTCTGATCCAGGACAGAGCGCCTGGCCCGTGACATAATCCGGGACATGGGGGGACACCACATTGTAGCTCTGTGTGTGCTAAAAGGAGGATACAAGTTCTTCGCAGACCTCCTGGACTACATTAAAGCACTGAACCAGAACAGTGATAAATCAGTCCCCCTGACAGTGGATTTCATTAGGGTGAAGAGCTACTGTGTAAGCTGCCTTTACTCATTTAATTTCCAGGAAGCACTTGTGCTAATGTGAGGTGTGTGATATGGGTTGACAAATGAGAACCGTCTCATTAAATCAGAAATGGGCCACTGCAGTAAACATTTAAGAATGTATAGTAAATGTAGATCTATATCGACCTCACTCAGACCGTCACCACGGTCTTACCTTGAACGCATCACTCAAAGTAAGACCGTGGTGACGGTCATCGTTTGGTCTCATAGATCCATAGTTATAGTCATAATTTACGGTTTGTGGTGAGGATTTTTCTAGGGATTCTAGCAAAATAAATAAGACAAGCTTAATCCAAACTGAGACGTATAATGTTACATTAATGATATTGTCTCCTCTTTGTGTCCCCCAGAATGACCAGTCAACAAACAGTGTCAAAGTCATAGGAGGGGATGAGCTGTCCAATCTCTCAGGCAAGGTTAGTCCACAAGTGTTTGTCAGGCAGAAATACTTCAATTACATAGTCTTGTATGGCTGTATACTTCATCAAATGTCCTTTTCTTTTTTTTCTGCAGAATGTTTTGATTGTTGAGGTAAGACTTTTCTTCTTTAGTCTGCCTTTTTGGGCGATATGGTAGAAAACTGTTTATGTGAATTTATAGTGTGAATAAATGTATATCATGATATTGTAAATGACATTTCAATTCAATCCAATATTGCCATACATAAATCCTGCTCACTGTTTTGCAATACTGTTCACACTGATAGAAATACCTTGGCATAAACAGAATGGATTCATCTCTTTATCGTTGAAAAATCCACATCATCTCACGATATACATTGTCATGTCGCCCCAACCCTTGTAATGTTTATTGCATTTGTTCATTGTTTTAAAATGGAAGACATAATTTTAGAGTAAAACCAATTGGAGCTAAAACCAACCAAAGTCTTTTGTCTTTTGTGTTATATAAATGTCATATTTTTATGTATGTTATGTTTATGCCTCCACTTTAATGTGACCACTTCCTGTGTCCTGCATTGTAACAAGGATATTGTGGAGACAGGAAGGACGATGCAGACGTTACTTTCCTTGCTGAGTGAATGCAATCCCAAAATGGTTAAAGTTGTAAGGTAGGCTGAATTATTATAGACCCTCCACTGTAACTGGCTGGTATGTCCATAGAGCGAGTGCATATAACAGGGCTCTTAGCTAATGGACGCTCTCCTTTAGGACTGCTTTAGAGATGTAATGTGATGGAGGGAGGGAGCAGCTTAAGAGTTAATCTGCCGCACTAATATAACTGCACTGTGGATGTAGAGACCATTTCTCTGATTTATTCCCGATAGCTGGTTGAAACAGGATATGTGTTTGAAGCAATGTGGGTTTCCTCTGATGCTTCCATAAAATATAGCTTTTTTTATCTACTGTATATGGGTAGGGTCATTTGATTTATATTTTTTTGATGTTGGCCCTATAAACATTTATCGACACTTTGTCTCTTTCCAAGCTTTCACTGTGAATAACAATTCTTAACTGAACTATATATTTAAATACAATTCTTAAATGGCCAGTTTACCCAATTCACTTACACATACTCACAAAAAAATCTTTTTTCCATAAAGTCAGATATTTCTTTATCTTGCTGAGATTTCACGATATGAACAACTGGCCTTTCTGCTGCCACCCAATACAACACGGCTGAATAGACTCTCACATTGACAATTTAGAGTCGCTAATTAACCTAACCTGCATGTCTTTGGACTGAGGGAGAAACCCCACACATGGAGGCATGGAGGGAGCATTCAAACTCCACACGGAAAGGCTCCAACCTAGAACCTTCCCTCTGTGAGGCGACAGTTAACCATCCTCAGAAACAATATGCTCCACTTATTCAGAATCATTTTAATCCTTTTTCCTTCTGTGAATTGAGCTTTAAGACAAGCGACCTCTATTCATTGGCACCACTTAGCCTGTATGACCAAGGTGTTGCACGAGTCTACCAGGCAATAGGTGCCATCTGTCAGGATTAAAACCTGCACTGAAAAGGTTGTGGTGACTGCTTTTTCTCTGTGTAATTCCAGCCTTCTGGTTAAGAGGACCCCGAGGAGTTCAGGGTACAGACCGGACTGTGAGTGCCTCTTTACTCAATTCACACTAAGACATGTTATCTATAGTCTATATTCACAACGTTCCACTTCCGGGATTGCTCCGGTGACGCGCATTAAGGCTGGGTGTCTCTTGGGCTTTCTTTGTGTTGGCATTTTAAACTCTGGTGGATTTATGAGGACTATGGTTAACTGCTCCTCAGATCTCTGCAGGGTAAATCGAGACCGCTAGCTAGACTATCTGTCTAGTCTGAGTTTTCTGTTGCACGACTAAAACCTTTGAACGTACACGTTCCACCAAAACAAGTTCCTTCCCGAGGCTATTTTGCAGAGGCGCCCAAGACAGTTGTGATTGGTTTGAAGAAATGACTATGTAATGTATGAAGTGTAGTGACATATAATGCTCATTTCATGCCAGTCACTCACACCTGTGTCTGGTTCTTTAAAAGGCTGGTAAAGTGTTATTTAGTAAAGCTGTGTTTTCCATGCAAGATTAACAGTAATTTCAGGAAAATGTACTCCAAATATAGCTGAGCCTGGCACTTGTGCACTAATGCATGCCTGAAAACCCCCTGCTCACACTGTCTCTGATTATGTAATGCTTTTAGGTTTGAGTTAGATAATCTCTTTAAGATTGTCCCTCAAGGACAGCTGTTACTTCCCACTACATAGCACTGACAGCATAAGTACAACTCTACACAGACAGTAAAAGAGCAACATGTATTAGTTCACTACAGAGCTTCTGATAACAGTAAATGTTTCTGCATCTCATTTTAGATAAGCCTGTCAGTTTTACTTCACTTAATGCACTTAAAAGAAGTTGTTTGTTTTCTTTATATGACTCACAGTGGTGGTGTCTATATTTTATTTCAGACATTGGTTTTGAGGTGCCAGATTCCTTTCTGGTGGGCTACGCTTTGGACTACAATGAGTACTTCAGAGATCTCAGTGTGAGTTTGCTGCAGTTGATTACTTAAGATGAAAAGTATGAGGATGGACATCTTTTTAAACAATAGCTGTGTTCGAATTCCATGCTACATGTTAATGTATACACTATGTACTGATTATGATAGATAACAGTTTTTCCAGTTGGCATACAAAATATCAGTGTAGTTTACTGTTTTGTTCAAACAGGAAATGTGACGCATGCATGATGTTTATCAATCAAACGCCATTGCCAATTAACAAAGAGAAAATAAAATGTTTTTCCAAATATTTAATACTCATTTTTTGTTTTCTTTTGTAGCTATGAATAGTTTTTTTTTCCCTTTGGATGACTACTGCTGTTTTGAGTACACATTTTGTCACACGTAACTAGAACTGTTATTAATATGCTATTATGACATGTCAAAATGTGAAAAATGCCTTTTGTGGTGGAGAAATGCTAAATACTTATACTTCATTCAAATTTAATTTCATTTTTTCTTAGAAAGAGTCAATCTAAAAAGTCCATGACTATTTTGTTGTTAATTGTAGAATGTAAAGACCTCCTCAGGTAAAATGGTAAAATGTTCTCTTTAAAAAACAATACAGAGGACATGACTTTAGTGCCCTCAATGGTAGCTCCAGCCCCGGACTAGCTGAAGAAAATGTTGAATTTAAACCGAAAATCTAATTTCTGGACAATAGAAATGCATGAAAAACATGAATTGACTTGTCTCTGGTTTATTTTTATTTTTTTCACAGCACATCTGTATACTAAATGATCAAGCCAAGGAGAAGTACAAGGTGTGAGCAGATGAAATGATGCAAAGGCAATGCGATGACTGAAATCAATGAAGACTAGGACCACTGTGATGCCCCTCATTAGCTTTGCTGTGTTTTGAATATTTATTTTTCTACATAAAAATCCACAAAATGTGACTTGTGGGTTGTAAATAATATTTAATTTCTCCCCTATAAATAAGTGGGATCATTTATGTATATGAATATTTTGGTTTGGTTGTTAAATTTAAATTTATTTATTCATAATGTGTATAGACATTACCTGTATATTGCAGTGTTATCTTGGAGATAGAAATAGAATAACATTAATTTGTTCAAATCACACATCTCAGGCTACTGCTTTATGTTCACTGAGCTGTCAGTCAAATTAAAGTAGCCTTCCATTTATACTGTATGTTTCTCTTTTGACTTTACTCTCAATATGCCATAAAGTGACTGACTTGAAATGTACTTTATGATTTATTTCATATGTTTACAGCAATATAAACCTTGTTGAAACCTATGGTTGAAACCTTGAGTCCAGTTTTTTTCTTTTCTGTTGCACTTTTTCAGTTTTCTCAGACGGAGTAACGTTAACATATTTCATGTTTAAAAATAAAGTAACTCTAGCTACTTTAGACATGTTCAGGTGAAAAATGACTTTCAGTTCCCTGTCGTTCATGTGATAATCTTTGCATTATATAATGGGAAGTAGCCTGTACAGCTCCTCATATTAAACTGTGTATCAGGTGCACGGAATGGCAAAGCTCAACGAAAACAAAAACTGCGCAACTCAAAAGATATGTAGCCTAGGCCTAATCTTATTTAATGTGGGCAAAAAAATGTGTTTTAGGTAGAAGCCGTCATTGATGAAGTGGCAGTAAATGTGCGTGTAAACTTGGCAGAGGGCAGGGAATTTGCTGGTGTAACTAGGAAAATGATGTAGAGGGTAGACTATTCGTTTTATTTAGGAACAACATTTTCTAAATTGTGTTAGGGCTTCTGGCGTCACCAGTGACGTCATTGCCCTAAAACGATACAAGCCGTAAAGAACCCAACGTCTAATACATCCATGGTCAATATGCGCTGTACAGAAAACTTTTAGGATATTTGACCTATATATAGGTCTATGTATTTGACACGGTACGAAAAGCACAGCACGAGCACGTAACATCACTAGGTTTTAGAGGTTTGTTACGTAACGGCAACGTTAGCGTAGCCTTCTGTCTGCGAACATTAACAAAAGATGTCCTATAACTAAACAGCATTACATTGGAGATAGGCCATGGGTGTATTAAGAGAACAGGCCTGGCAATGCGACACTAGCATAACATTAGCTTTGTGTTGTGCTAGTTTACCGTTTCACCTTGTGACGTCGAATATGTGGGACAGCTCTTTTTTTCACGGTTTTGCAGCCGTCTCTTTATACTTTGTAGCCGTGCTGCGACGGCTGCGACTGGTTAACAGAAACTATTTAGCAATTTTAGGCTCCGTCGGACCTGAAAACACAGTTTCGTGCTGTAACGTTACACGAGTACATTTTGGGTTCTAGTTAGTTTACATACTTTGGACTTTCAGTGTGTGACGTTAGTGCGTGCGTGCATGTTTTCTTTTTGTAGCTGTCCAATTTTCAGTTTCTGCTTTGAAACCGAGCAGCTACAATGCATATTAAAGAGGAGACGATAGCTATTTTAAAGCAGTTTGACAGTGGGAACAAGTTCTCCTCTCTGTCGGTGCTGCCCAAAGCCTCAGTGCTGATCCCACTGGTTGTGAAGAATGGAGAGCTGTGCACCTTGATGACCCTGCGTTCAAAAGAGGTAACCTAAGTGGATGTCCGTTGTGGGTGGACTAAGCTGTCTGTTTGATCTGATCAACTTTTAACTGTCTTGTGTGCGTCGCTGCAGCTGAGGACCAGTGCTGGTGAGGTGTGTTTCCCGGGCGGGAAGAGAGACCCCAGTGACAGAGATGATGTAGCCACAGCTCTGAGAGAGGCAGAGGAGGAGATAGGTCTACCACCTGATGATGTTCAAGTGGTCTGTAGACTGGTCCCTCTCATCAGTAAGGTAGGACAGTACCCCCCACCCACCCTTAGGCACTACACTTCGCATCAACCGAGATCCTGGACTATACACCTGCCCATTGTACATACTTGTATATTTTTTGCACATTCTGCACTCAATCCATTCAGCCTCGTTTTTTGTTATGTTAAACAGCTATTTTGTATATGTTTTTTTCTGTATTTGTTTATTTTATATTAATGTTCAAACATGTTTGTTTATGTATGCACCAACCACCACGGCAAATTCCTTGCAAGTGTTATTTACTTGGAAATAAACCCTTTCTTATTACAAATGATTCTTCCCCTTCAGGGCATCAGCTGCTTTGGGTCCATCTCTTTCTCACGTTATCCCCTCCCATCGTTATCTCTTTTAACAGAGTGGTCTGTTGGTGACCCCGGTGGTTGGCTTCATAGATGAGTCATTCTGTCCCTGTCCAAACCAAGCTGAGGTCAGTGCCGTGTTCACAGTCCCTCTGGACTTCTTCACCAGTGACGAGGACCACGATGCTATCCACGGTGTTGCTGGGATGATGGGGTCGCTGCACTCTTTTTATTTTGTGGACCCTGATTCAGGAAGCCAGTATCACATATGGGGCCTCACTGCCGTGTTTGCCATACTGGTTGCTACCCTTGCTCTCAGGAAAAAACTTGAGTTTGATGTTGTTTTTGACCCTGAGAATCCGTTAGCCTTCTTCCAACAGATTCTACATAGAAGAACTAGTAAACTATGACTATGATGTTTTTACTGATGTTGGTATAGCATTTGTGCCAATACAAAATACCTGAAGCCTGATGTGTTGTATAACTGCAGCGCATTCATTTACACTATTAATTGTGAGGACCAGAGTGCAATGTGCAACTTTACTTGTATGCAATATTTAAAAGATTAATATAAAAACATTTTCAGAGGTTGTTTTTTTTTATAACATGCATCTGAAACTTAGAGGGGAGGGGGAAGAAATGAATCAAGACATTTATACTTTTATTAATTTATTTAATGTAGCAGCAGGATTACAGATATAAACAGAAGAGTATACAAATGTCCAGACCAAGGCAAGGTACATGTTAATAATAGTTCAGATGTATGATAACACACTGGGGTTGACCTTTATCCTGACTGCAGGGTCTTAAGGCTAGATACTAAAGCTCAAGCTACACAGAACGGATACAACAGAACTGTTGGAGAATGTGAAATAGAAAGCGAACTAGGTAAAGTGAGCAAACTGATATTACACACAAGATACAGCTCACACTATTGGCAATTAACAGTTAATTTATCATGGTTTCTCCTTTTGATCAAGCATTTCACAGCAACAATAGTAATGTTGACAAGCACATCAACACAAGAAAGCTCTCCATAAAACAATCTCCACGGTCTCGTCCCTTTTACCTCACATGTACAAATCTCACGAGGCATGAAAACATTTTCAACAGAAAGTCACAAAAAGTTGACAATTCACTGGTGAAGTTGCACAATATTATGTTGAGAGTACTCAATGATATCCTGCAATGGATTTCCAAAGAGAAAATGTTAAAACTTAAATACATCTGTCTGTATGGGCTATGGTTATGCTTGTGTTTAGAAATAAAAATGCAATCACTGAAAAGTGTCCTGATGTTAAACAGTCCTAGAGAATAAAAAGGACAAGGAGCCAAATAGCAATGACACAAAAGGGACACCAGTAAACACAGCAGAGTAACAGTTAAGTTATCAAGGCACACAAAGTTCTGTTGAAAGCATCACAATTGAAGTTCAAGATACCCCTGCAGTATATTTCACATTTAAATATACATGGATATTCATTTACATGACTGAAGGACAAAACTGATATTTTGTAAAGATTTGTGTGCTATCTCCACCACCATTAAATTAATGTTTCACATGTTTTTTTCAGGTGGAAGTGGCTATTTGAAGAGTCAGACTGAGCATCCTGGATTGCTCAAAATGAAACCGGATGTGAAGAAACATGAAATTACACCAAAATCCAAGACAAAACAATCTGGCAAATGTACAGTAATACAAATGACAGTTGCTGCTGCCACCCCACCCACCCTCTGTGCCTCAAAATATATGTTCTCTACAACTGTAATTGGTCCGATGTTAGATGTAGAGCAAGCTCTATGTCCACACCATGAGGTAACATTTACATTCATGAAACTGAAGTCACAGGTGGCTTTCTGTGTTGGTATGGCTTTAAGAGGCATTACTGTTCCGCAATTCTTCCGCAACATCATGTGCTCTTAAACTCCCCAAGAGGAATGGAATGCTTGGAAACATCACTACTGCGCTCTAACCTGATCTACAGTTAATGGATGAGTCAAAGTGCCATTTGAGATGCATGACATAAAAAAAACAAAAGAAAAACACTCTCACACACACACACACAAGAAAAACCTAGCCCAAGTATTATGTTATACAGGTTGGGTAAAGTCAGTGTTAGAACAGTTGAATTAAGTTCCAACATATTTGCTTGATGTCCACTTAATTACATTTCTAATTTCAGTCCCACACTTCACAATAAACCTGCGCTTCATTTCAGGAAAACATACCAGCAATGATATTCTGTGCTATAAGCATAAACCAAAGCGTTTAGTTTTACAAAAATACTCTACATTTTGATACATGGATACAAAATTCTAAAAAAGATAAGTTACTTCAAAATGGATCACTAACAGCTGCAGGACAAAATAGTATGACTATGAAAATGTAAACAAATGCATATGTGAGCAATACTACTCTAACATTTGAATTCTTCTCGAAGTGTCTATTTGATCATGCTAAATTGGCTACTGTTGTAGATATGGAAAGTACAGCAGTGTTATTTTGCATCAAAAAATAGAGTAATGTAATGTATCAAATTGGTGGAAATGTTAATGAGAGGTTAACTGATCCATGAAACAAAGTACCTTTACATATCTTTTATACATATTGTACTTAAAACATGCTGAATTACTATCCATGTCAGAGCTGCATTATTTAAATGAGTACAAATGAGTAAACATTACGAGGGCATTTGCGAGGAAAAGTATGAGACAGGTTGACGACGATTCACAACGGGAGCTTTGGTATGTCTGGGTGCACTCCAGTCTGACCCCACAACAGCCAGCTCTCTAGACTCAACTCTGCTTCAAAACTAACAATGTCAGTGCTATTGATATAAGTATAAACTGTTATGTACTAACATCACATCAGAAGTGCCCATCACTCCTGCACATAGCACCATAGATAAGAATCAAAATGGCGGCCTCTATGTAACAGAGACTTCATTTACCAGTGAGCCCCTGTTCACAACACAGGGGACGGGTACTGGATGCCAACTTCACATTGCGCCGGCCTGCACACGGTACCAACACTGAGACAAAAACTTAAATATCTAAACAATACAAGGTAAAACAGTCTTAAGTGATAGATTGTACAGTAAATAGTACAAATAGCAATACGATGAAAATCCTTCATTTCAATGCATAAACTAAATGAATTGGTATTTTAGGTATTCTAGTTTTGTCAGTGTGTAAAACACAAAGGCCTACTTGCCACTCCAACACTGACAAATGACAATGCTTTCGTGTGAATGGCTGTTTGTTTAGACATACTTGACTGGACCACTGAGACTGAATACAAAGAGGAATTCAACAGTGAGTAGACATTCTATACAAAGTTGTCATAAACCTCAAAAATATTCAGACATGAGAAAATGTAGAAATGCTAGGTTAAGATGTATTTACCTTTACAAAGACAACTGCTGTCTTGTTTTTTAACTGGACGTTTCCGAGTACAAATTCAGCTGGGCCAGTAGAGGGCTGTAGACGGATATAAGGATTAGCTAGAGGTTATAAAGTGCTTGAGATAAAATGTTTATAAAACCACACAACACTCCATTTTCACCAGTGGAGAATTTCTTTCTATCCACATTAAATTGGTAAAGGTTAACAACAACTTCAAAACACAAATAAAAGATACACACACTACATAATTGAATGCTTCTTTAAATTTCAGCAAGAAAGCTTTTGCAAACCCATTAATGAGGCCTTAAAACCTATGAAAACACTGGGCGGTGCCAAATGAAAGGCCAAGTCACATTATTCATCAGGGTGAATCTCATTTGCGAGTGATTAAGAGTTCCTCCTCTACTGCAATACCAGAACCATTACGGTGAGTGAGTTCATTTTTGGGAAGTTGATCAATATTTAAACTCTCCTCCTAACAGTCTGCAGGTGCCTACTCCAGCAAATATGGAGGCACAACATTCTACAAATGTACTTAATTTAATAGTCTTTACTCTTAGAGTAGATTTTAGTCAAATTGTTGACATATGCAAACACATTGTTTAATTAATCAAAAAAAAATTATCTTACATTATACATGTCAATAGCTTAAATTGAGTGGTGACACCATTTCATCCCTGTTTTTATGCCAGGTAATATCCACGATTTCCACATGACGGGAGAAAAACACGGAAAGGAAGGCTTAGAGTTTACACACTCACACAAATGAGATTCAGCCTATATCTGACACTTCTGTGCAATCTGATATTCACTCCATGGCTGGCTGATTTATCTACTCTGCCTGCTCTTACAGACTCATCTCCATGTAACTACTGTATTCCCCCGTTTCCCTGTCGCTGACATTCTTTATCCCTTTCCAGTTTTTTCACCACACCTGGTAGTTTTTTTTTCTATCAGCTCACATTAAAACACTAACAAGAAAACACTGCATTTCTGAGACTGATGGATAAAGCAGTTATTACAGGCCTCTCTGTTCCTGCAAGAGGGGTAATAACAAAGGTGAATTCTTCGATTCAAGGACAATGGATGTATGAAGGCTATAACTATTCCATAAAAACGTAGTTACGTGAACTCATAATTGGGGTTTTAGGTAAAAGGGGAATTTAATTCTTAAATATTTAATTTTTTCTAAGTTTTGTGGCATTGGCAAAAAACACCACACCACCGTTCTGTTATTTGATGTAAGAATGTACAACTCTCAGCTACATATCACTCACTCTCCTTAGTTCCCAAATGGTCCTAACATTTATCACTGCTTCTGTAGGCTTTCCAATAGGTCCTCAATTTTATCCATGTTGGACGATGCAGATATTGATGCCTGCAATTGATTCTGTAAGCTGCTCTGTATCTGTGTCTGTAGATTGGTCTGCATTGGAGTTGACAGGCTTGTTTCTATGGTTGCCTGTAAAGTGGACTGCAGAGCTGTTTGGGTGTTTGTCTGCATTGCATTCTGTAGACTGCTCTGCATGGCGTTCTCTAAGCTGGACTGCATTTGTGCCTGAAGGGTGTTCTGTAAGCTGCTGTGCATGGTGGAGGAAGCTTGGGCCATAGGCTGGTCCAACAGAGGCTGCATGTGACTGGAGTTCTGGGGCTGGCCCTGAGCTTGCAGCGTGGGTCCAGAGGAGTTGAGGAGCTGGGGCGAGTCTGGGAGGAACAGAAAATGGAAATAATCACTATAATCAAACAGTAGGTAAAGCTATTGGCAGTGACATTGGCAGGGATTCAACACAGTTACTTAACTCAGATTTACTGTACTTCAGAGGTGAAGACCAAATCATCTTACCATTCTGGATGCCAAACACAAACAGGTTGGCCTGTCCTTGTGGAGCCACATTCCCACCCACAGTTGTCTGGAAAAGCTGCTCCGGGGGCTGCTGGCCAGGGTTGGCTACCACACCCACACCACCCTGTACCACAAAGATGGTTGTGCCAGGGGCTGGAGCCTGGTTGTTCAGGTCTTGTGAGCCAATAGTGCTCTGCAGGCTGGACAGAGATGTCTGTGGCAAGAACAGCTCCACAGGTTGACTGCTCGGAACGCTGCTGGAACTCAGGCCCACTTGCATTGGCTGCTGTTCCTGGTACAGGCTCTGCTGTTGGTTCTCAGTGGATGTAGAGTTGCTGCCTGATGAGCTCTGGTCTTGGAAGGACATGGGCTCTGCTGTGTCTGGCTGGGGGATTCCAACGCTAATGCTCCCCAGAGGGGAAGGGCCTTGGGTCTGGGTGCTAAATAGAATAGTTGGGGGAATAGCCTGGGGGTTAAGATCTGTGGTGCAGAGGAGGAGACCTGTCTGCTGGGGTTGGGAAAGCTGGTTCTGGGGCACAGGGTTAGGCTGTGAGTGGTTTGAGATACTTTGGAACAAGGAGCCCTGCTGGCCCATTGAAAGCTGCGTTGGCTGTTGGTTCTGCTGTGGAGACTGCTGTTGCTCCATTGGGGTGCTCTGTTGCTGCATTTGGGAAAGCTGAGCTTGGGGTTGGTTCTGAAACATAGCAACAGACTGGGGCTGGCTGTTAGATGTCTCCATGGAGGAGATGAATGCCAGCTGTTGCTGTTGGTGGGGCTGTGGGTTTGGGGACAGGTATAGTGTTGACCCTGTAGGCTGCTGCTCTGAGTTGAGACTGCCACTTGTCAGAACAGTCAGCGTATTTTGCAGCAGGGCAGCCTGGACCTGCTGTTGAGAGCCCTGGGTCTCAGCCAAGGACCTGGGCGATTGAAAGAGCTGCTGTGGGGGAGATGTGTGGGATGGGGGCTGTGTTGGGAAGCTGGTCTGAATGGTGAGCAGCTCTCCGGCCTGTTGAAGGATGGACACTGGCTGCTGTCCTTGGGGGGAGGAGTGGATCTGGGGCTGAAGCAACTCAGCCTGAAGGCACTGCTGTAAATTCTCCAACACCTGCTGCTCTTGCAGTTGTAAGTTGCTCAACACTTGATTTTGCTGCTGCTGCTGCTGTTGTTGTTGTTGTTGCTGCTGTAGCTGATGTTGCTGTAAATTTGTTAGTATTTGATTTTGTTGTTGCTGATCCTGAAGTTGGATGTTGTTAAGGACTTGCTGTTGCTGATTTTGTTGCAACTGTTGTTGCTGTTGAATATTCTCCATGATTTGCTGCTGCTGCTGCAGTTGCTGCTGATCGTGTGGCTGTAACATAAGTTGTTGTTGGATCTGCATGTTGCCAGGAACTTGCTGCTGTTGCTGCTGTAAGTGTTGCTGCTGTTGTTGTTGTTGATGCTGGAGTGTACCAAGGATTTGCTGCTGTTGCTGCAGTTGTTGATGCTGTTGAAACTGTTGCTGTATTTGTTGTTGTTGTTGTTGTTGTTGTTGTTGTATCTGCTGTTGGTGTTGTTGTATCTGCTGTTGCTGTTGTATCTGCTGTTGCTGTTGTATCTGCTGTTGCTGTTGTATCTGCTGTTGCTGTTGTATCTGTAGCTGTTGCTGTGTTGATAATGAATTATCTGTGGTTCCCAATCTAAGGCTATTCATGTTCTCCTGGACGTGCTGCTGAAGGGAGTCTGCAGAGGGGGTGGGGCTGTACAGCACTGAGTTCAGCTGCTGCTGGGCTACAGCCGCCTCCAACACCTGCTGAAGCGTGGTGCTACCTCCAGCCTGTAGCTCCCTGACTGCCCTCTCCAGCTGGGCCACCCCTTCCTGGGGGAACAGGGGAACCTGTGACTGTTGTGGCTGGGGCTGAGAGGGAGTGGCTATCTGGGACATGGCCACTACGACCCCTCCACTATTATTGGAACTCTCAGGAGGTATGCTGTCCTGAGGGTCTCTGAGGAATTGTTGAGGGACCTCTGGTGTCACAGGGGGGATTGTAATATCACCTGGCACTGGGAAGGAGGTTGTGGGGGCAATGTCTTGCTTTTGTATGGTGCTGAGAGACTCTAGGCTGGGGAAGACAGGGGGCGCCTGGGGAAGCTCCACATCTTCAGGTTGTAGAGGCATTGGGCTCTGAAAGGAATCTCCACCTGGATGAGGACTAGAGCCGAGCTCCAGCGTCTGCTGCACCGCAACAAGAGGGTCAGGGGACGGCTTCGAAAAGAGAGGAAACAAAAAGGTTACCAATTGCAATTCTGAAGTAGACATTTTGATTCCGCTTTTTAGAGAACGGATGGTGTCTTACCTTAAAGACATCTGTCGGTGGTGGATTGCTAGACACTTCCATTGGTGTGTCCTCTTGCCGTTTGGAAGGCGGAGCAGAGCTGTCAGTTTGCTCAGGAGATATAGATTTGATCTGGCCATCAAATATACACGTCTTGACCAGAGAGGGTCCCTCTGTTTTTACTGTCCGGACATTTGAGTTATCAGCTGTGGGTAAGAGTGGAAACACAGGATAGCTTTGTGTCTGTCCTATAATAATGTTTTGTGATTTAAGTTAATATGATGATTTCTGGCATTTAAGCAGTACTGAAACCTTTCATTTAAACAATCTGTTCTAATTGAAAAAAGTCAAGATGTTGATTTATACAACCAATTCAGGTAGCATTTTTCCTCACAGTATGGTCACAGTATCTTAAAAATGGGATTAGCATCTACTTGACCTAGTGGCAGTACCTGAGTCTGGAGTGTAGGTGAAGGGCTGGGCATCATGTGATCTACCAGCATTGGTCATCACGAATATTCCCACAGAAATGGGAGAAGTGACTGACTGGTTGTGGAACGGAGGGACTGTCACTATCAAATGGTTCTGGAAAAATTAGAGATCCATAAAATCTCATAAATAGTGAATGAATGCAGTTTAATGTGGCAGCTTGACTATAACCTAGATGACTGAGAACCTCCCAAGACAACAAAATGGCAGCTTATATCATTCCAGAAGAAACAGTAGAGTATACATATCAGTCAGCTGCATTTACCTGATGGAAAAGGTCCATGTCAATCTTTGCCTCAGCGTGCCAGGAATTATCATCTGCAAATAAAACAAAATATTTTTTGTCGTTTAGTCCATCAGAGGTTGACATGCAGAAACCCGTGTCCCGCAAATTACACTGAGATACAACCAAGGGCAACACTGACAACACCAAGCTGGCTACAGCACCTGCAATATTCTCCTGAAAAATAACTTTGGTTCCTTTGAGAAAGTTCTTCCCGATGATAAAAACTTCCTCTCCTCCTCTCACTGAGCAGCTGTGAAGACTCTTCTTCAGGATCTCTGGCACTCCTGCTGGCTGGGCTGGAGAATGACAGAAGTGTCAAAGAATCAAAGTCACATGACATCTGGGCTAGTGTTTGCCAGATGGATTTGGAAGACTGAAACAAAAAGATAGAAAGTTCCACGGTCTGATGAGACCAATGTTCTATTTCTATCATCCTAAATGCTGTTTGACGATAGCCAAACACCACACATCACTGGAAACACAGCATTCCCCAGCATTAAGCCTCATGAAGCCTGGCGGTGGCTGTTACCTTTGTAGCTTTTTTTTCTTCATATTGTGCCTGAACTACTCACTGCAGAGGATGGGTGATGAAGCGACCTGTAGAGTAAGGGCTGATCCATCAGGTTGGGGGATGTTGACTCTGAAGGCCAGCCTGGCACGTGTGCTCTTCTTCTTGGACCCTGCCACACCAATACGGGCCTCCACATCTGCATTACGCAGCTTCAAAATTCCTACACGGTCCACCCTGTAGAATCACCACAAGATGGGAAATACATGACAAGCACTCTAAGAACTTCTTAAACATCAACATCGTGTAAGTGTTAACTGATACCAAATTATCCACGAAAAATATCCCCTTACGCCAGTGTCATGTCATTGCTCGGCTCCAGAGGGATCTCAATAACAGTGGTGCCTTCTATGTCCACCTCCTTGCAAGCAGTGGTGTTGCGCCCTGTCACTCTGCATGCCTGGTAGAAACCGTGAGGCTTTACTCTGCCTGCATCATTCGCAACAAACACCTGCAGCACAACTGGTTCACTCACGCCTTCCAACTGGATAAAAAAGAAACAGAAATTGTGTGTAAATAATTGAATTGACCCTCACTAATTTATATAAATCATAACACTATTAAAGAATAAAGTGGTTTTAAACCAAAAGCACACCGGTCATGGAGTAATTGCGAAATGCATACTGAGTGATGCTTCCTTACTAAAGTTAACTTTCAAGCATCTTTACTGTTAGCGTATATGTACGCTGATAAATTTCAGGGTTGTTTCACTGAGTGATTAATATTTTACACACAATAACAGATGGGAGCTCAACACAGCCACAATTTCATGTGCTGGCCACTAAGAAGCCCCAGTGGGACAGTCAAGGGTTAAGTGCCTTATTAATGAATGAAGGACAGGCGCTAGTCCTTCACTTCCCTGCTCAGATTTATCAGTAATAGTTCTGAAAATTGGGTCTGTTGTTGACTTGTCAAAAAACTTTGTACCACGTGAAATACAGCAGGCTACCCATTGTAAAATAACCCTGTAAAAGTAGCTCAAAACGAAAATATGCTGATGGATATTGATTTAGTAAATGCTTGTGATGTGTCTGAACTGGCATGAGCATTCTCTTGTGGCACACAGTACTCCACCCTCTGTGCCCTGTGTATTTTTTGGCCTTATTCAGCCACTTCCAACTTAGGTGTTAAGAAGCAGCCAGTGCATCCTTCTTTGTCAAACCTTGACAGTGGGGAATCCCTGCTGTGTGCGGTCTTTTACAGAACCTCTGCTGCCCTCAGTCAGATAGCGAGCTCTGTGCTGGGTCTCTGGCTGCACCAAGATCTTTAGCTCTTTCCCATCACTCCTCTGCGGGAACTGAGTAGACAGTGACCCACCCTTCACTGCAGTTCCTGACTCGAGAGAGCTGCAGGGTAACAAAAATCACATGACAACATTAATATGATTTATAGAGATTAAATTACCATTACAAAAGAAAATCTGACGGGACAGAGATATGAGTTAAAATGAGGACAAAATGTGCTCTGGACAAGGGTCACCCCACCTTGCTATGGGACTGGTCTTGTCTGTGCCCAGCTGGGATAGTACAAAGTGAGGGCCCTTGGCGCTGTCAGCATCGAATACATCCATGCTGTCCTCCGGAGGAGCAGGCTTGGGCCCAGGCCGTTGGCGAGGGGTGCGTTTCCTCGACTTGCGCGGCACCTCTGTGTTGTCATTGTAGGAGATGGAGCTGATCAAGCTGAAGTTGGAGACGGAGTCATCAGCCCACATGCTGCTGCTATGCTCTGAATCTGGACCTATTGGACCAGATATGGCAGGCTCCTCTTGGCAAGACATCTGGCTGTCGTCAAATAGATCCTCAGGTGGTGGGGATATGCTCAACACAGGCCTCCGTTTTGATGGGGTGTTTTGAGGCTGCTGGACTCCTAGCCCTGACAACACTCCTGACCCTATGTCTCCTGTTGCAGTGTTTGCTCCACTGTTGCCTCTGCTGGGGGCTGACACAGCACCCTCCATACCTTGAATCTCTGAAGCTCCAGCTCCATCCCCTCCAGTGGAGTGGAGATGCTGGGGAATCTTGAGATGCTCTGAGGATGAGGTAGAGCCAGTGGATGGGACTCCCATGGCCAGGGAGGAAGAGGCAGAGGGGCTGGAGGTGGAAGAGGTGGCATCTGTAGTAGTATATACAGATAAATAAGTTAGTACAGATGTTCAGCACAGTGCAGGCTAGCAGTCCCATTCAAGCAGCTGAATTTGTGCATGATTTGTATTGATTTCCCCTCTTCCCAACTCCAATTTCAACAGACTGTTGTGGGTTATATGCTCTCACTGTGCATGCGAGAGCTTTCAAGCATTGATCAAATATTCTGAAGTTAAAGTTGAGAAGGGTACTAATAGGTCCCACAATGTTTTGATTCCTACAAAACCTTTATCAATTAAAATCAATGTGACAAAACTGACATGCTTTGTTTACAAAAACAAAAGCAAGCTACAAGTTGTTACATACACATTGCCAGAAAGAAACATAACAAAATCTGGTCAAACTTTCTTGTACAGCCAAATTTGCAAGCTGGTAATGTGGCACCAAATTAACTTTGCCAGGGTTGCCAGGGTTACAGTACAGTTTGTGCAATGTGCATTCAGTAGTAAACAGTAGTTTGTGCATGCCAATTGGAAGATTTGGTTGGGACTGAGCGTAGCCATGGAGACAGAATAAACAAGCCTCTGACCTATGGAGCAGTGAACTGCAGACCATTTTATATGCAGACACTCCCTGCCTCAGAGGGAACTTCCTGCAATAAAAACGAGACAGCCAATGAGCAACAAGAGAGCTGATCATTCAAGATTCAACTTCTGTCAATCAGTAAATTGGATAAGTTCATATACTGAAGAAGGAATTACTTTTGAAGTTGATCATTTATAGACATTTTGAAGCATGTGTATTTGGTTAATGATGATCGGACATTACAGTAGTCATGCTTTTGATCAGCACTGCTTAGGGCCAGCTGGGTCAGACGGGATAGTTAAAAAGGTAGTGTTAAGGAACACGCCGACTTATTGGGACTTGATCTTATTTAAAATGTATTTATTTTGTCACTTATTCAGAGCAGTAGGCTAGTTGGAACCAGTTACCTCCAGGATCTATGCTAGGCTAAGCTACGGTGGGGCCGTCAGACAGAGTTACGGCACGCAAGGAGATGAGAAGGGTATGTATCGACTTGTCTAACTGTCGGGGTTACGGTGAATAAGCTAAAGACCCAATAAGTCGGCATGTTTCTTTAACAAAAGTGCTCTCTCCAACACTGTTGACCAGTTAGTTTGCTCTTGCTGTAGATGAAACTCAAGAATAGACTCCTTTAGAGTTTTAGTTGATGTTGGCTGCCCTAAACCATGACCCAAGATCAGACCAAAAAAAGAAAGTCCAATGACAGCTTGGGGCAACTTCACTGTTTCATAAAGAGACAGAACCTTCATAATTACTGAACAATGTCAGCTGATTTGAAACATAAGAGTAGATCCATCATTTTAGCTTCAAAGCTCAAACAGTTTGAGACCAAAATAAATTATGGGGAGTGCTGCTGAAAAAAAGGAGTGAAATGAGAAAGAACAAGCTATGTTAGCATGCGGTTGATGCTAACTCGCCATTTCTTGGAGCAAATCTTTCCAGGAAAAGGACTGTGTATGACTTTCATTAGAAGGAAGTCAATGAGATTCTTAAATCATAGTCACTGCCAGTAGCATGGTATAGGTTAGTTAGATAATAACTGAGTTTAGAAGCTGGACGAAAACTATATTTAGTGATTTTTACATATATCATTCAGTTTTATAAAATGAACTGGTTAGGTGAATAGTTGCAGGCACTTATTGCAGTCTGGGTGACTATCAAAGGCCCAACACACAGAGTTAAGTTATGCAATGCCTCTTCCCACACTGCTGCTTGAATTATAAGAAAGTTCCTAACAGGGTCACCCAACACTGACATGTCAAACAGAGAGGACACAATAGATTTTCACTAAATGATGGTTACTTGAATACAGCTTGATAATGGAAAAATTGAGAATCCCAAAATATAGTTAAATACAGTTTAAGTCCAACTGTAAAAATCACCTCTAACACTCTGCCACCACACCCCAGGTGGTACCACCGTAGCCTCATGGAACCAGCGAAACTCCTGATATACCCAAGTGAAATCCAATATGGCCGTGCCTTGCTATGCCAGCAGTATTAAAATACCTTCAGTGAAATATAAATACCATACTCTCTTATAATCTCAAACAGTCACAAATATCGTCTCAGAAACTGGTGAAAGGGTGAAGTTGCCCCCAGACACTGATACAAGGTAATCTGAGTTTTTTCACCCCTACTGTCTTGGGGAATAGTTTGGCAAGAGGAAACTGATCCCAGATCATGGTTTTCATGGATTTAGTAAGTAGCTCACCTGAGGCCAAGGCTGCAGAGGGGGGAGGGCCCGCCTCTCCCCCACTCTTCTGGCTCATGGTGGGCGGGTCTGTCTGGGTGGACGACGGCTGGAGCTGGAGCTCTTTGGGGAGGAGGTCATATACCGACTCTGTCATAAAGGATGAGCAGGAGAAGATCAATTAGGTCCTAAAAAACTAAAAAAGATTATTGTTTGTTCCAGGAGAAAGTTACTCGAAAATGTTTTCCTTGACTCACAAGTGAGAATTTTATGACTCACTGTTTTTAAAAAAAGAGGACAGAGCAATATCTGCTTTTGCTGTCAGTTAACTTGAGATGGTCAGGTTTAAGTTTACAAGTTAAACCCCTTGAACACCAAGCATACATTATTATGTACTTATCATTGGTCAAAAACTGAACCCAGTGCAGACCCGGTGTGCTGAACTAAATTAAAAAAAGATTCAACTTCTCTTTTAAAATACAGTCAGTACATATTCTTCACAAAATGTAGTGGTGTCAATAGTTAATTTCACTTAAAGTAATCCTGGTGGTTATAACAAAACTACTAGTGCATCGCACTGGTTGTTGTTTCCTTTTCTAACGTTTGTGGAAGCAATCCTGGAATGGGACTGAAAGCAAAACCTGGGTCTCAAGTTTAGTTTTTCCTACATGTACAAAATATTCTGCTGTCAACACTAACACAACACAGATGGTTAGATGATTTCTAGTAGGCTATAACCAACCACTGCAGCTACACAGGAATAAACTGCATTCGATAGCAGATAAACACGATTAGGTAGTCTGGTTGCTAAGAAACAGAAGAACCATCAACACCCTGACATGGATATTTCAGCTGTGCATCGGCGGCACCCAGCATGTGTAGTAGTCATCTGATACTTAGCTATGACTTAGCACCAGCAGAATAGTGAAACTGACAAGACACATGATCTTGCAGTTCTGTGACGACAACGATGCTGTTGACAACACAAAGTCACCACAATTCACACAAAGAGCTACACAGCACTCTAGTTCACAGACAAGCAAAACTTTGAGCACTTAGATGGAGGCCAGCTCCATGGTAAGGGATAGGTCCCTCAAAAATACAATAAAGACTGTTTATCCATCCAGGAGGTTTGAAAATGTAGCCTGCAGCAAGTGTCATTACAGCAGAGCTGAATTACATTAGGTTTGGGATGCTCCAAGTGTCCAAAAATTCCATTTAAAAAAACTCATCAGCATGTTTTTTTCCACATCTAGAAAGAGTTGTTCTAATTCACAGATCTGCCTGTGAACAGTGTCCTGTGCAGGACACAAGTAAAACTGTCTGTAATGACATCTGTAGACTATTGTCAATGACCATGCTGTTTAAGCGAACCATCCCTTTAAACCAGACAAACCATGACAGTGTATTTACACAACTTTTAAAATAGAACGCCAAACAAAAGATCTCTATAAACCTATGCGTCTTGGATAATAACCCACATAATAAACTTTAACATGGCATTAAAGCAAAGTGTGGTGTTCATGATCCTCACGATAACTCTCCGTCTGTGTCTGTTGTTCTTTGTTCATGGTGTAAAGAGAGTGTCTTTGTGCATGGATGCATTACAGATTGACTGGCAACCCGACATGACTTCAGTCTCGACTATTACCCCTTTCACACAGGAGATGTGTGTATTTTGTGAGTCTACTGAGTAGGCCTGCACGATAAATCGTTATAAAACTGCAATCTTGATTCACCCCTGTTCGCGATTTAATTTTTAAATGACTTTGATTTTTTTTTCTCTCCTTAAATTAATTTATTGAAAGCATTTGACATTTACATGTTTTAATTGTGTAAATACATGTTCAGGGAGTTCAGATAGAGCCTGTATCAGGGCCATATTTAGTTCAATGTGTTATATGTCACTATTTTTGGTAGCCTACTGTACTTAAATGGCCAGTATGTATTTTATTTTCTTTATTCATTGAAGCCTCTATGTTTACAGGCTTGTGGTGATGTGCAATGTGCTATTGGTGCCAAAAAAATGTTTGGTACTGCCAATTTGTTTTGTTTTGTCATGGTTCATGTTTGCAATAAATATTACACTTCATGAGAGAAAAAATCGTGGCAGAGAATCGTGACATCAATTCTAAGCTGAAAAATCGTGATTCATATTTTTCCCTGAATCGTGCAGGGCTACTACTGAGTGCTTGTTCAACCTTGTTCACATAACAAATGTCAACAGCGGTCACAGACTCACACTACATATGTGGCAGTCAGGTATTACATACATATTCCTGCAAAAAAAAGAATTACATTACATAACAAGGATAACAGGAATGCCTGTTCACTGGGCTGGGCATCCTTCAACCCAGATTGGGAGGAGGGTCACAAAGCCGGTTGGATGATATGCATTGGCCAGATCAAAATGAGTCAACACTGGGTTAAACGATGCTGGTCTGAATGGTGGTGAATATGTCACACACGCTCTCCCTGAGTGCTTGAAGATTACAGAGCAAAGGAGCACAAGCATAGAAACTTAAAAGTGAGATTTTATTTTCAATAAATCAATGTCTGCTTGCTTACACACGTCCTTCCTGCATACAGGGTTTACCCCACGTTTACTTCATAGTTTTAGTTCACTTACTTTCCTCAATAAAAACACATTTCAGCCTAAGGAAAAAAACAAAGATGTTAAATGTACAGTGCTATTTGTTGTCAAACAGCTGTACATAGAAAGATTCAGAGTGTTTGGTGCTCACTTCTGGTACTTCATGGTTTTGGATATTCCATTCTACCGTCACATTACATTTAGGACTCCAAAAGTGTTGCTTTCTATCAATGTGAAAACATTTAATACAATTAAAGTCCCCCTTCATTTTCCTTCTCTTATTTTGTGGACAGAATAATGTCCTTCCTCTGGGCTACCACACATCCTTTCAGTACAGATCAAAGTACACAATAGTATTTCTGGTTACTAGAGAAATGGCGTTACTGTCCTAATCAAACGGTTTGATTACTGGAGGAAAGCTTAATAAAAAGAGTAACTGACAAGAGAAAATATGTCTTGACTCATAAAGCTCTGTTGGAAAAAAAGTTAGAGTTGAACTTCCCACTGCTCCCAATTGAATACTGGTCACTGATAATGTTCAGGGATTTTGGTGTTGGTCTCCATTTGCTTTTATAGAAATCACATGATTGTATCTGTTTAGTTTATGTGCACAGTTCTACAAGCTTGTCCGAGTATGCCCAAAAAAGTAGACTGCAACATACCAGCCAGCCAGGGGGGCGGACTGATTTAAACCTACACTTAGAACAATTAAATTACCTCATCTCAATGTTATGCACTGCTCACATTACACATGCCTTAAAGGTTTTGCCAAATGGCAAGGTCGCCAGTCCATTTATTCTTTGCAGCTGGCTTGGAGCTAAGATGGGGGATGACAGATGAATAGACAATACATGAGGGCTATGTTTCTGTTGAAAATGAAAAAAATATGCAGACCAAGAATGTGTCTGAGCGCCCAATAATGGCTCCTTTAATTAAACTCTTGAACTCATAACAATATGCTCAGGCCAGAATGCAGACAAAAGAGCTACTCACTGCACTCAAACCCACTGAGAATGCCATGTTTGGCTATTTACAACATTTTTGTTTACATTGAAACTGAATTATACTGACAATGAATGGCTGGATACTCTATTTGGTTCTCCATGTGCCTGCTAATGTAGATCAGATGAATAAACCATATTCCAACTTAGGTTATAACCCAATTACTACCATGAACATCTAGTTTACATTTCCATAATAGACAATCATGCATGTCATATTCCTTTTTTTGACCTTTCTAAAACACAAGCTTTGTGGTAGTCAACCTAGACTGAACGTGACCACTGTACTGGTGCAGTAAATAAACAAATAGACATGGATGTGTCAATAAACGTCATGAGGCAGAGGGCACTTTCATTTCTTATTATACGTCTCATGTGACCGACAGTAAATGGAGCTCAATGGATGCACGCACCGAAATGAATACATTTAGTTCAGGCACAATGAAATAACAACAGAACAAAAATAACTCCAATTTCATGTTTACCATAATTCATTCTAGTCTTTGCAGGGTTGTTCTCACAATGTAGAAAAATGAATGACAAACAACAAATGGCTTGTTCTTATGCACACTATATTGTTATTCTATGGCCACACCAAATCTGTACATACATGCCCATGTTAGTCTCATACAATGGAATCTAATCACACACACTGATGCTATAGCTCAAGTTTCTCATGTTGACGCAAGATTTCCCCCCCCCCCTACGGACTAAGACTAAACTGTCTTTTTTTGGATTTTCTATCCATTTCAATGAAAACACTTGAAAAGGGGAGCAGGATAAGATAATATACAAGCCGTGTCATAAAATATTTCAGCCAAAAGAAACTATGCAAAATCACATTACGTTTCTACTTTAAGTTGGAGGAAAAATACATTGATGATGATGATGTCAAATAGATAACCCTTTGGGAAGTGTCAAACACATTATTTTTTATTTTATTGAATATTTTAAAGTGTAAGATATTGTGAGTTGCGTTAAATAATTATGTGAAATAAAATAAACCAGATCAAATGACAAATTCCGGCACCCTGAATCAAAACTGAACTGAATGAGTGTTTATAATATCCTGGTATTTCAATGTATATTTTGAGCACTATACCATAAAAAAAAAAATCTGTTATGGCATTTAATTTAATGAAGTGGTCTGAAAATATTGTTTGACAACCTTTTATTCCAAGCCCCTTTGCCATTTACATTGACACATATGTGGTTTCTCCATACACATGTGCTGGCTTGTTAACACCAAAATGCTGTCATATGTTTTAGTTACAGATTTGGAAGACTATATAAATCCTAAAAGTGGTTCCTAGAGTCAGAGTAGGCAAATGGGGACTCTGCTAAAAGACCTTGCATGCAAATATACATTTTACTATCACTATTATTATTTATGTAACAATTTAAAGAGATTAAGGTTCAGGTCACTATTGAGGTTTAACATGTCCCTTATTTTTAACCAAAAACATGTCCAACTAGCTAAATGGTGGATTGTATACTGGCAGGCCAAAGGCAACTTGACCAGCTGTCCTTTCTCTCACTTTTACAGTCTTATATACATGAGGTCTCCCACTAGATCGTGGATGAGCATGTCTGCTACCTTGACCTCAACACAAGCACACACCCAATTGCTGAGATATAAATAAACAATCAACATGTGATACAGTGTGACCATCTGGCAGGCTCAACTGAGCATTTCAGGGTCATATAGCAGTGCTTTCTGCTGGCCCATGAGCACCCTAAACATAGCAGCCAGACAGATGTGAGAACAGCAGGTCCAACAGCAGGCAGGTAAAGATTGTACTGGGCATACATGCTATTTGTCAACCATTAAAATGTGGACTACATTTAAGACCAGAGGGTGAAATAACACAGGAAACCCTGCTGTCCACCAGTGTCCTATCAAAATGCATAAATCCATGTCTCAGGTTACCACACAACACACAACATACAAGGCCTGCTCATGAATAAGCAATAGCACGTTAGATGCCAGTGTTGAGTAGCAGATTCACAGACAGTTACACAGTTGATGCACTTGTTAACAGGGAGGAAATTGACCTGCAGACAAAGTGCTGCTGAAAGCCAGTACAAATCCACTAATCCAGTTGATCACAAACAGAGGTAACGGTCTAGTTCCTAATTGATGTTGCGACACACTCCTAATAATAACATAATAGACTGACACGTGTCCAAAGCGTATTACAGATTAAATGTTGGCCCTGAGCTTTCATGTGCCAGTAACTGTATTCTTTCTGTGAAACCACAGAATGTGATGAGGACAACTCTGGCTCAATTCCATCCATAAACCAAAATAACAGAGGGACTGTCACCCAACAACACTAAACTATGAGGATACACAAAACAACAAGCATGTACTACATTTCGTCCTTCTCTCGCGATATAAACACACACAGGCTGGAAAGCGACCTCACGTAGCTGTAGCTAGCAAATAATACGTAACTGACCTAATGCTGGCCATCACCACCACACTATGATGACAAATCCAATCACATCGATATGATCTCACGTATAATTACACAAGCAACCTAGCGTATCATGGTTTTCCACGCATGTCACATGGGCAGCTAACCAACCAGGTACTCGCCAATGCACAAGCCAAATGCAGCTAACTAACTATGCTAGCTAGGTTGGCTAACAGCAGAAAAGAAGCTAAGTACTGCTAGCTAGCAGCTTAACATGAGCTATCAAGACATGTATATTACTTCCGATTAAACCAGGACAAACGGATTAGTGTCTTCATAGTATCGTTTATTTAGTAAAATCTTACCTTTCGAGTATAGAGATTTGGGGGAATTGAGGTCGAGATCCGAGCTAAGGAGGGATATAAAATCAGAGGGCATCGCAGCGCTTCATCGAGGGGAGGGGAAGCGGACACTCTTTAGCTAGTAGAAACGAAGTCGGCAGCTCTTGGCCAATAAATATTGCGTTTTACAAGCGGAATGTTTTAATATACAGAGTATAACATCGAAACAATCTTAAGTCGACAAAAACAAAACTTTCAATATCAAAAAACCGTTAACTAGCACACCTCCCGTTAGTGTGTGCGTCTTTGCTGAGAGGAGACATATTTCGTGCTTCGTTGAGACGAACACACACAAACACACTCTTACCCACAGTTGGTCGGCCCACCTCCTAGCCCCGCCCCTTTCTACTGCCCAGAGGCATGCGCTGTGGCCGAGTTGAGGATACATTGAACCATCATAGAGGAAAGTAATGCCATTACATTGCATGGTTTGTTCTTCTCGTTATGGGTCACTTGAATCTGGTTTATGTTATTTACATCTAGGGTAGATAGGCCTATTTTGACACCGAGTTAAATCAGTTAGATCAGGGATCCTCAACATGGGGTCCGGGACCCGTAAGTGGTCCTCTGAGTCAGTGCAGGGGGCCTCCAAATTATTGTTAATTTTTGAAAATTTTTCAAAAATTAAAAAATCTTAACATAAATCCAACATATTAATAGCAAATATAAATCCCCACTGATGATAGGCTTACTGGCCTATAGTCACTAAGATCTACAGTATATGCTGAGGATTCACTGTGCCGCATATATGCTTTAAAATTAAAACATTATTTATGAAATCATGCCAACAATTATAAGGCTATTTTAAAAGCTTAGTATTGTATGCCAAAAAAAGGTATGTATAACGGCTTTAGGCCGCCCCACGTAATTGTAGGCCCAGTTTAATATGCAACTTCATTTTATACAATATCTCTAGTAGGGGGTCCCTGTTCCATCTCTCTTCCAGTTAAGGGGTCCTTGGCTTAAAAAACTTTGAAGACCCCTGAGTTAGATTTTTTTTATAGTCCAAGGGAAATACACCCAGGTTCTTTCTTTCAGGTTCTTTAGTGTTTATAGAAGTCCAGCCATTTGGCTGTTCTGGACCCTCCCCAATAACAGGTATCTATCTTCTCTTAGAAGGTTTCTGTCGGTGGTCTGAACTGAAACTGAAACACGGGCCTACATTTTCTCTGATATTGAATTTCCACAATAAAAGGATTAATAAAGTAGCCTACATCTGTCCATATTCCAAATAATGTAGGTATACAGTGTGTTTGCCAGTAGTGGAAAAAGTATTCACATCCTTTACTTAAGCAGCAATCCCACAGTTTAAAAATACAAAATGATGTATTCAATATCTTACTTACAGCAAATTATAAGTAGCCTACAAGTAAGTATAGTAAAGTAAAAGTACTGCAACAGAATGGCCTCTGTCAATGTTAAATTGTATAATAATGAATTATTCATTATTTTAATGTTATAGCTGGTCAAGGTGGAGCTAATTTTATTTTCGTTAATACTAACATCATATTTTATAAGATCATCATATGTTGTTTGTAAAATCTGAATCTGCAAAGTAGCTGTCAGATTAATTTATTGATGTAAAAAGGCACCGTGAAAAAACTTTCTGATGGACACACCATAACAGCTGGAAGTGACAGAACCCTGTGTAGCAAGAAGTTGTTGTAGAGCAATGCACTTATGGAGTGGCTCATCAGGTCACACAACTTCTGATTGCTAACATTTTTTCTTTGTAAGCCTTTAAGTAATTGAAGGTGCAGTACTGTTTTGTTACAAGTTGAGGGGAGTGTTAGTTACATTATATTAATCTCTGCATCATTCGCATGCTCTGAAATAGTATACATTATTGTGATTGTGTCATCATGATGAAGTCATCTGATAACAGCATGATCCTCATGCTTTAGTGCATCAGCAACTTGACCTCTGCTCCACATTTTTGGGGAGTTAGGGAGTAGCCAAGGATGCTGCTCATTAGTCATTCTTTGAAAGGAAAAGGAGCTGGAGGAACTCTTAGAGTCTGTTTACAATATGAAAGTATTTGCAATCAATTATACTTAATAAGGTGCCTGCTGACCAAGTGTCAGCAGATTTGTCAAAGTCAGCACTATAAAGCATTCAAGTTTCCTTGGAAGTCATGAAATAGCCATAGAGACCACTCTCCCTGTCCTTCGCAGTAATAACAAAAACGGCTTAAAGCAGTAGTTGAATCACTACCCTATAGCAAACAGTGGCACATATGGAATAGAACTAATGTGCAGATCAGCTTCTCTCTGAGTACACAACAATGCTGCCACTCTTGATCATTTGTTAGGGGGCATGTAGCAAGCTACAAAGCAGAGACTACATGGATAAAGCTTCTTTGTGCTTATGTGGACCTCACTGCTGCAACTTTCTGCTTTACAGCCACACTAAACCCCAAAAAGGCATCAGATAATGTCCCTGTAGTCATATGTTATTTATCAATGTTAATGACGGAATAGTCACTTTACTTGAACAAACAAACATGAAATCATAAAAAAATAATGCTTAGTTAATCATGATTACAACACTTGGAATTCAACAGAATGCATGTGCACTACTGTATCTGGTCAAGTTTTTTGGCCTGTCCCTTAACCGGCAGATTTAACTATGAAAGGGTGACCAAACGTCCTCTTTTGCCCGGACATGTCCACTTTTTACGTAGGCTACTGTCCGGGGCGTCCGGGGAGGGGGGGTTATAAATTCATGAAAATATCTGGTTTTTACTGTTTTTCATAGGACCAAAACCGTGTACTTAAATTGACTGGCGCGTTGCACACAATACTACGGTACCTTTTTGCGTGGCGTAATTCCCGAGAGGCTGCCTTGTGGGCGGCTCTGCGACGCGCATACACTGGGAGCAGCCAATGACAGTATATACAGGGGAGCAGCACTGTCTATGGGCTTCACTTGTCTCCGTCAAAAACAGCGGGGTCTCTGGGTCCATTTTTATATACTGTCTATGGAGCAGAGCAGACAGCGAGCAGCATTGCACACAAAATCACAGTTGAACTGCAAAAAAAGTTTCCCACGTACCGTCCCGGTCGGGACAATTGGGAGGCGGAGTGCACCGTGTGCAAAGCTGGCACATACAGCAAAATATGGATGGGCAGACAAGGAGGATGAAGAAGAAAGGGAGGATGATGAAGACAACTAAAGATTAAAAGTATTATAGAGTATTATAGTAGGGCTACTATATATCCTTTTTGTTTGTTAAGTTAGTATCTTTGTGAGACTGTTTTATTATTTATCTTATTACATTGAAAAGGCATTAAGAGATATTTATTTGAAGCTGGATTTTCTGACACAGAAGAGGTCATATTTAGAACATTATTTCATATTATTTATTTATTTGAAAAGAGAGCTATTATTTTGTTACAGTTTATAACAGATTTTATTTTATTTTATTACAGAAGTTATTTTGTACCATTGAGGCATAATAAAGTATGTTCATTAACCTCTGAGAAGCCTGTCTGAATTTGTGTCTCGAGGCCGGGCCGGGTGGCCTCTTTTTTGGAAATCAAAATATGGTCACCCTATGATAAAGACATGAACATCATTAATAACTCAGAAATCAGAACTCAGAAAACCTAAGTTGCATTAAACTTATTGCATTAACTCATGCATGTGATAGCCTATACTATTAATTCTTGTATATTCCTGATAGTTCATGAAGTACTACATTAATTAGTTCAAGCTTTTTCGTGCATTAAGTCATGCAAAAATTTTGGTCCTTTTTTTCCAAGGTGGAAAAATGAATGGTATTTAGTTTGAGCTGCTTCTGCCTGCACTCACAAAAGTGAAAGACGACATTTTAAAACTCAATAAAAGACTTTTGACTTTGCTGTGCCAACCGCAGCACGTTTCTTCCGCCTCAATTTCCCAAAAGGCAATTCGGTCAGCGTCAGCGTGTTGTTGCGGAAGTGCCGCCGGGAAACGCTGGAAATTCTGGTAATTCTCTACCAACAGTCTCTGACAGTTGCTTTCATTGTTCAGAGTAGACATTCCTCACTGGTTTTGTGTTTGTAGCGCCGTCGTTTACTTGAATAACGTAAGTTATGGCAGCTCTAAAATACGCAGGTATGGACGATACAGATAGTGAGGATGAGTTACCTCCCGGATGGGAAGAGAGATCTACCAAAGATGGTTGGGTCTACTATGCAAGGTGAGCGAAATCCCTCATCCTATCTGTCAACACCAATATGTCTGTATTTAGAAGCTTTAGCCCTGTTCGCCAACCAACCAAAGCATGTCGGTATTATCAACCTGTGGCTAACACAGCTTGTTAGCTACACCAGTTTAAACAAGTTCTGTTGTCTGAACTGATAGCATGTATTATAAAGTCTACAGTACTACAGAGTCACGTCACGGTAGTTCTTGTGCGAGTAGGTGCTAGAAAGATATTTAATATGAAATGTTGATAACGTTAAGACTTTATCTGAACGCCATACTGTAGTATGCAGTAAAGTAGCTCAGTGGTTGTGAAGTGAGAGGCATACCTTTATGACAGAGTTACTATTTGAATGTAAAAACATGACCTATAACATGACATAAAAACAACCCTCGTCATCATTGACAGGACAGTGCACTAGGTTGCTCGTGGTGATAGGAAGAAGACAGTGAATGCTTCTTTACCTAGAACATTTAGGCTACAGTTTGGTTATCGGAGAAATGGCATCTTGCTCCTCACGTGTCATGTGTCCTTAGTATTAACTTGAATTTCAAAAGTGTTGTAGTCCTTTGTAATATTTTGTCTCATCTGCTTCTGTTATGATTGTATGTGCCCTTTCAATAACAGCTTTTATTAGGTTTTGTTTAATTTATGCTGTGTAATTTACAGTTTTTTTTTCTAAACGACAGTGGGCACAACTGGAGCCACATGTGCAAAACTCTAACTCCAATCTGCACAGCAGCAGTTCATGTGGACCAAACTCTAGTTCTTTTTTCATTGCTTGAACACAGTTGACACAAGTCTACACACTTATCACATGGCTTTAACCACAACCTGCACAACACTGGATTTACAGCACTTTGTTGCTAATGCTAACACACTGCTGTCAAAACTGTTAAACACACATTCAAAACACAATGGATTTCAGTCCGTTGCATTTCAAATACTGCTCATTGCAATTTCAGCTGCCGGTCTCTTGTTTTAGACTTGTTAGTGAACACATACTGTATATATAGGGAGAGCTCAGAAAGATTTTTTTTTGGAAATAAGTGAGAATGAAACAGTTATACACTGTACTGTTTGAGAGAAAACAGTGAACAGGTAAAAGAGCAAAGATACCAATATGTCCAGGTAAGATGTCTGAGGTTACATACACAGTTATAACAAATGTGAAAAAGAATAGCATTACTACAGTAAAACTGTGCACTTACTGTTTTTCAGAAAGTAATGGAGGTGGAAGCAATAGAAACACCACATTCATTTGTATTTAAAAGATGATGCAGGTGCATGGCAAGAGGACGTAGCTGTTCCATTATTTGCCTTTATCCACATAGTTATTATGTCAACATAACTGATGATTATTTATCAAAAATCTCATTGTGTGCATCTTTTGTGAAAGCACCAATTGTCAACCCTACAATATCGCCACAATATCGATATTGAGGTATTTGGTAAAAAATATTGGGATATTTGATTTTCTCCATATCGCCCAGCTCTACCATATCTGTGTCTGAAACGTTGGAAAAGCTAGAGCAGATAATAAATAAATAACACTCAAAAAGCTTAAAGACAAAACTTAAAGAAGTCCAACTATAATCATTAGATCCAGCTTAGGTGCTGCACCTAAACCTTACAATGGTATAGAAAACCCTGGTCACATCACATGTGTGCTGTCCCTAGTATATAGATACATAAATGAACAAATGAAGTGAAGTAAAAAAGCAGGTCGGGTAAATTATTCCAATGTTTCTTTGTCTTTGTGTACCAACAGCCATGATGAAATGAAGACACAGTGGGAACACCCCAAGACAGGAAAGAAAAAACGTTGTGCCGGAGGTTTGTTTTATTCACTTGTTTTTCAGGGTCTTGTATCATGTATTTCTATTTGCTTAAGGGTCACACATACAGTATGCAAGGCATTTAGGAACATGTTCAACATGGCCTTTGTATCTATCTTACCTTGAATACCATCAGATTTTCTAGTTGCATTGTTTCTTGTTTTCATTAACTTTGTTTGTAAAAGTGCAAAATAAATAAGTTATTTTGGATTATGTAACTATCACCAGGGGCAAAGATATTAATTTTGTTCTCATGCATTCTGGCTGTTAAGGAAAAATGATGTCTGTCTTTTCCCTCAGATTTACCGTATGGTTGGGAGCAAGAGACTGATGAAAAAGGACAGGTGATTTATGTTGAGTAAGTAGATTGATGATTGAACCTCTGTTTGCTTAACAGAGGAAACAAATGAGCTTATTTTGGTCAGAACCTACATACCTGGGTTTAAGTCTCTATTATAACATCCTATTTCCTCTGTCATTTTCAGTCACATTAACAAGCGGACCACATATTTTGACCCTCGTCAGGCATTTACAGTAGAGGATGTGGTGGTGAAGCCAAAACGGTATGATGGAAACACTGCTGCTCTAGAGATCCTGCAGGGCCGTGATTTCTCTGACAAGGTTATCCTCATTACTGGCGGCAACTCTGGCATTGGTGAGTTTTATAAAATGTAACTGTAAACTGTAATGTTTTGTTGTAGCTAGGGTTGGGCATCGAGAACCGGTTCCAACTTGGACTTTTTTCAAAAATTCCGATTCCAATGGAATCAATTCTTTATTGGAATTGTTTGGAGTCGTTTTGAATCCAATCATTGGCTCCGAATTTAACATGCGCAAGTTTTGGTTTCCGTAAAGGCCACCATACTTGCAGTGTGGCTTTATTTTACGTTGAAAAAGCCCGGTAAAACTGTAAATCACCATTGAATCAAAATAAAATGTGCCTCTTATTTGTGAAAATAAGCATGTGATCTGTTTCAACTCCACCCCTCAAAGAATAGAGGAATAGAGAATCGATAAGAACCAGAATCAAAAGGAAGAATTGGAATTAGAATTGTTAAAATCAAAACGATGCCCAACCCTAGTTGTAGTTATATTAGAAATCATCTGTGTAGTAACGTGTGTTTCCATAATGATACCACTAGGTGGTGATGTGGTATTACACTGTAGTAGAAGGGGGGCTTGACAAGCATCTCTCTGCTCCCATCACGTCCCCATCTCTCCACAACCAGACATCCATCAGCATTAGCCTCCAAAATGATACATTTAGACTCAACAAATCACTCCTTAATACCGAACATGATTGTATTGAAGTTCATTAGCTGGGCTGAATTGGATGTCATTGTTAACTGTAATGAATTGTGTCCATTTGTACCCAGCAAATGTATTGCTTACTATATAATGGTCACTCTGGAAACAAATGTATTTCCTCTTTCCTTTAGTTTAAATTAGCAAAAGTAGAGGCCATTTGTTCAGACTGCTCCTTTGTTCGGGATAGATAATGACAGCATGAGGGAAATCAAATAAACATAAAATCGTTAATTGTCTTTATATTCAAATTTTTTTGTCCTAAGGAAAGTCACAGCAGTGTAATTGCTGTGTGTGTGTATTAAGATATGCTGTAGTACATAGATTTACAGCAGCCTGGGGGCCTTCACTGAGCTGGTGAACTTAAATGCCATCCGGACCTTAATGTTCTTCCATCTCTGTATCTATATACATATTCAAACATTCATAACATAGAAATAATACAAATCAGTATATTATTTGTCCTTGAGAAATTATTGTATGATGTATGATTTTATGTTGTTTCACTATAAACACTTAAATAGTATTAATATTAACATACAGTATGTAAATACAAATATACAGTATGTTTAATAGTGTAACTATTTTTTTTTTTTTTAGTCTTTGAGCGAACTGCAGGTTTTTGAATATCTTCTCATATGAACTGAATTTAGAAGACTGTGTTTTATTTTTTAAAGCTGTTCTTTGTAATCCAGTGTAGAAATGAGAGCAATACGTCACAATCATACAGACAAACATTAACAAAAATTTTGGACCCAGGATACATATAATGAAAATAACAAAAGCTAGCGTATAAAACAGAAAGTAATGAGCAGGGTTACTAATAACCCAAACCAAAGTACAAAAGTACAAAAGTATCATTGGGAAGAAAGTCTTAGCAGATGAATCCAGTACTGCACATGGAGAGCGTGTGTAGAGATGGCTGCATGAAGGGTTAAACACTGGAAATATTTCAGTTGTGGAGATGTTTCACCTTTGAGTTTGATTCCTTCTGGCTTGAAGTTGTATAAAAAATAATTCACCATCATTCAGCAGAATAATGACCGCCCCCCCCCCATGTTGGAGGTTGTGTGGTCAAGCGGTTGCAGACCATACTCATGTGTTTTGGAAATGTCAAAAGATGGAGGGATATTGGGAGGGAGTGTGGAGTGTGCTGAGGGAGATACTTGGACATGAGATACCAAAGACTTGTTTGGTATTATATCTGGGGAACATTTCACAAGAAGAGGTACAAGGAGGAGATGAATACCTGGTGAAAGTATTATTGGTGGCTAGCAGGAAGGCAATTACAAGGGCCTGGTATAAGGTAGACCCCCCAACTAGAGAACAGTGGCTAAGCATAATGGAGGAGATTTATGACATGGAGAGGTTCACTCATACCTTGAGAATGCGGGAGGAACAGTTTGAAGGGAAATGGAAGAAGTGGAATTATTACAGAAGGGGTGAGGACGATATCACTAGGAATGACAACTGAACAGGACAGAATTGTTTCATTGTGACCGAACCTATAAGCTGTGAATGGAATGTTAATGTTTATTTATTTATTTTTATGTTTTTTTGTGTGTGTGGGTATTATTGTATTTAAATGAAAAAAATCCAAATAAAAATCAAAGTTTAAAAAAAAAAAAAAAAAAAAAATGACCGCCCCCCCACATTTTTTAACTGACTTAAATGGCTTTTTTGCCAGTCACTACAACTCCATCATTTTCTTAGTGTTTGAGAAGGGAAAAAGTGAATGTGAACATCACAAGACTCTTGCTAAAATGCATTGAAATATTGCTGGAATATTGTGGATTCTGAAATAAAACAAAAATGATTAGGCCTTTTGATTAAAGGTGGTGAGAAGTCATTATATAGGAAGAATGGAGAACATTGCAAATAGTTTTCACCACAAGAGGGCACAGGAGGTCCATGATGACGTTGCTGTTGGCGTATTAAAACGTTATCATATCAAGTGCTTCACATGTGCCGGGTTTTGCTTTAGTTTAAAAACTATATAATGAAAAAGATAATCCACATTTAAGATTAGTTGCGATGTATTTAGTAAATGAAAATATGTTCATCTGAAAAAGCAACTTTTCTCAAAAGAATGCATCAAGTAGCTACAACACAGACGTTTTTATAGTGTGTGAATGCCTAATAAACCCATATTAACATAACCTTTGTTTTACTCTACCACATATTAAATATGCAGCACCCATAATTAACAGTATTCTAATAGTAATTGCTACTACTTGTGTGCTCCTTTGACATTCCACTAGTGAAATGTGGTTATGCCAATTGGTTGGACCCACTTAGCATTTTAATGGCATCAATAGTGTTTTAATCCAAGTGTCAAGGCTATTTCCATTTTCTTCAATGCTTATTTCCTCCACAGGAAATGTGACATTTTTATTAGTAACGGTGGGATATTATTTAATTAGCACATTTACATTTCAGCTCTCTGATTTAGTTCTTAATGCACATGACCATGAAAAGCACATATATGAGTTTATTTATGCATGAAATGTCATAGTGTCTGGTTTTGTGACCAGCCTTGAGGCTCCATTGCAATAGTGCTGGGAGGCGAGACAGTAATGGGGTTTGTATTGCCGATGTGATCACCGCGCTGGGTCCACAACATTAGTCTTCCTCTCTCTGCTTTCTTTTGTAAATTAAAAACCAGTACCGACCTGAATGGTGGTTTTAATTGTGATAATGGAAATGAATGATTGCAGGTTCTTTTCCCCTTATTTCTACTTCTCTCCCTCTCTTCCCCTTCTCTCTAAAGCTTTTCTTTCACTTATAGACCTGTGGTTGTACACCTGTACCTCTGCATTGATTCCTAAGCGGCTTTGACCCAGGCCTGAGCCTCCTATCCATCCCCATTACACACTCCTGCTCTGGCTCTAATTCGCCTCCTATCAACTAACTCTCAGGTTATTTACTGGGGTCCATCGGACAGTTATCCTTGAAGGGCCATTGTCGTGATATCTCTGGCACCTGCTAGGTTCATAGACAAAATACTAACATTCATTAAAAAAAAAAAAAAAAAAAAAAATGTAGTCAAAAATTGTTTATTTTTTCACACAATTTTGTTTTCTGTTGATGCATGACTATGTTTGTCTTGCATTTGCAGTCATCTTTGCCCTGTGACTCTTTTGGGACCTATGTGTCACTACATATGTGTCCCCCTACCTGGGGAGCAGCGTCAGTCTCTGTGGCTCTTACAGCAGGTGCCATGTTGTCAGCGTAACATATGTTGAGGAGGTCAGAAATAACATATTGACCTTCTGTCTCACTTAAATAAAACATTCATGTCGACACAACTATCTTCCATGTCCTATTTTAATTGCAGTACAGTATGTCCCATGCATGACAGAAAATCAATGTTTTATTTTGGGGTAATTTCCCTTTCAATAATAATTGTTTTTTTCTATTTCTAGAACTTGAATTTTTTAAAGTGTATATATTATCACAACGTATTATTCTACATTTATAGAGTTTTATTCTTTTTTTTTATGTCGATATGATTCAAATTTTATCTAAACTTTTTTGTCTTTTTGTACAGTGGCTTGTTGTGGAGCAATACCTGCAGTTGCAAAACTACTCAATTTAAATTCCACATGGTATTGTTTTGGTTCAGGGTCAATGCTGGAATAAGAAGCAGAAAATACTCAGGCGGTCCAGACAGGGAATAGCATGGATTTGGAAATGAGCGCTTCTTAATGTTTCAGTATCTCTATGCATCGTCTCTGCAGTGTTTTAGGACATTGGATGTTATTCTTATTCATGAAAGACTAACATTGTTCTATGTTTGTGTTGATCCCAGTGTTGTGTTGGGAGGATTAAGTGTCAGGCCGGTGCTCTTCTCTCTCTGGATGGAGAGATCCCTAAGCATATTCAGTGAGTCGCAGAGCTGGGGGAACCTCTGTGTGCAGATTAAACTCATAGCCTAGCTTTGTGGCTGATCATTAGATTGAGGCAGATTTGTTAAGCATAACTGCCATTAAATTGGCTGCAAAGCTCTGGTATTTACTGCGCTGCTGTTTATGAATAAGGACCCCCTTAAAGACCCGCGCAGCGATGCGTTAAACCCGAGCCTCGGTAAGGAGGAAAATGCATTATTCATAGTGGAAGGAATTAGATGGATAAAAAGATGTTCCTGGTGAGGGTGGCATGTGGTGCCTGTGTCTCTGAGCATCTCTGAGTGGCTGTGTGTGGTTTAGATGACATTCAGAGTGCATCTGTGTTTATATACAGGAGTCTGATAGTATTTTGTGTGCGTGTCCGCTGGGGGAGCGGTCGGCCTGTGTCCTGCTCTGTCTCTTCTGTGTCAGCTTGTGAACTGAGCCACTGAGGAAATCGAAGGAGAGGTTTATTTTTCTTTCAACGGGCATTTCATGTCCTCTCTGATAAATGTGTTTATTGGCTACGTAATGAGAACCAGTTATGGTTGGTTAGTCAAATTACTTAACTTTATTAACCTTGGATGAAATTTGCTATGCAGACCCAAACTGGTGTAACATGCAAAGGGTATTATGCTGGAGGCCAGAAGGGTTCAATAATGATTACAGCTCTAATATAATAGAACTGAAGTGGTTAGAGAGAGAGGATGGAATACATATATGTGCTTAAAGGCTGTAGGTAAAATAAAATAAAAAAAAAGGGTACTGGGTTATTGTGTGTAGTCAAGTAGTTTATAGACCTATCGAGTTTACAGTCTGCAGATGATGAGGGGATGAAAGTTACATGATGAGGGGGCAGTGATGAAAATAGCCCCAATGCTCAGGAGATATGTGTGCATGAGCAAACTTCTGGGGTCTGTGTTTATCCTTGCGTGTGTGTGATTTGGTGTGTGTTTATCAAGTTTACTGGCCTTTGTGTGTGTGCGTGTGTGTGTGTGTGTGTGTGTGTGTGTGTGGGTGTGTGTGTGTGTGCGTGTGTGTGTGTAGTAGTCAGGTAAGTCTGGCTGCAGGAGGGGCAGGGGTGACCAGTGCGACGCGAGGCCATGATGAGAGATTGTGTAGGGAGTTGGAGGTTGACACAGAGGGTCACAGGGAGAGAAGGGGGTGGGTGGGTACAAGATAGGGCTGCGTGGATGGTGTGACAGCAGTGGGGGGGGGGAAGGAGGCAGAAGGGGACAGGGAGGGGTAATAGAACCACTCCAGTGCTCTCGCCTGGAACAGCTCAACCTTGGGCTGTAATTACTAACCATACATCCCACTTTTGGGGTGACATCTCCCTCCTCTTGGACTAATGGTGGGGAGTTAGAGGGGATCTTAAAAGTCAGAAAGACTGGGGGGCGTTGTACAGTTCCTCACTTCTTGAGACAAGAAATACACAGCAGCAGCTGGAACAGGTGCACTCAGCACTGAGACAGTCAGGAGTTAGTCTCTGACTCTTTACTCATTAACTACTTTTACACATAAATTACACTCACTAGTGTACCCTATAGTGAGCTGCTAATTGGTATTTTGGACACTTATGAATCATCATCATTTTGAGTCATCACTGACACAATATATATAGATATTTGCATCTTTAAAACGTGGGATTGTTGGCTCAAAGTAGTCATAATACAAAGAAAATGATTATCTATTTAGCATAATAAATGCACAAATACAGGCACTCAGTGGCTTGAATAACACAAAGAAAGTCTTGGATTACAGGATCACATGCAAAAGTCTTTTATCAATAGTGTATAAGCATCACATTGCTGTTTCGTATTAACAATGTATGACAAATTTATCACGTCACTTCCTGATTTTTATCTCTTTATGGAGACATGTCAGCGTTGAACTCTTGATGCATGAGGCAGAGCTTAAAACGTGTTGGAGTGTTACTCTAGTCTGCCGATCCAAGCCTTTTTTGTGTTCTTAATGCCATTGTGTGCCTCAATTTGTGCACATAGTTATCATAATACATTTTCTCACTTTACTGCATTTGACAGCTATCCAACTTATTTCCTTGTATTATCGCTCCATTTGGGAAACCCTTTTTCATAGTTTATTGTGGATTGCAGGGTCTAGCAGAAGGTACAGTGTACATGCCATGGACACTACTTTCTTTTTTCCAGGCTGGAAACGTTTGAGTGCACTACATATGATGACACTTAAATAAGATTGCTGACAGTAAATATAGTGTACAAAATATGAAATAGGAAGAGATTGGGATGAGATATGATCTAGGCGTAGAATTTAGGATATGACAGTGCAGTGGCATCATTGGACCAGATGGAGGGCGACTGCTTCTTGCACGTGATCCCTCAATAAATCTACAAATTCATATACCCCAAACGAACCAACGCATTTTGATGCACAAATCAAGTTGACTGCACCAAATTAAACTAGTCAGAGTTACACAGACATAATCTCTGTAATTACCAGTCACATATTTAACATATTATTTGCTTCAGAAATCTTACACACATCATCTTTTTATGTTGTGCATTACAGATAAAAATGCCATATGATTTATTGGGGTGTGGTTATATGTAGTCTGTTAATGAGCGGCGTTGCTCTTGTGTTTGTTTTTTTAGAGCACAATTTGAGTTCTGTCGGGAGGGGATTGTGGGAACCATGTCTGTTTACCCACAGGTCTTGTAATGATCTGAATTCACTTCTGTTTGCCCAATTGTACTACGGAGCTTATTTTAGTTAAATGCCTCTTTGGATGCAGATCAAGAGAGAGAAGGAGCAGGCAGCTCCGTTTGCCAAATAAACACGTTTACTGACGAGGCTGGTAATGATCTCATTACATTGAGCCAATACACCTGTGTACGAGGGGGATCCGGAGAGGGGTGGCGGGCCAGGGAGGACAAACAAAGCGTGAAATCACTAAATCACACTCATTATTGGGGGATATCAGTAGGGCCAGGATCCTAATGTACCATGAAGAGCATTCACTGCTTAATTGATATTTTACACAATTTTGGATGCATTTTATACATTACACTAAAACAAATTTTCAACAATAGCTTTGTATTACTTTGCTTACTGTATTTTTGTTACATTGCGAATCTTCAGATTGAACAAGCACACAATCAGAAGATCTGTTAACTGTTAACCGGGCTGAATTGTGTTGTCTTCATCTCCCAGCTTTTAAAAAAAAAAAATGTTCCGACCAAGCACAGGCTCTTCTTATACATCTGTTTATACCATGTTGTTGTCCGATTAGACAAAAGAACCTGAAAGATCATTATAGCCCATCCTATTAGTCAGGCCTCCTGTGTGTTGTAAAACAGCTTGTGGCGTCTGTCGATCCACCAGAGCAAAAGAACCCCCTGTCTGACCTCTCGTCATGTTCCACCATCAGCGTGTAATGCTGAAACAGACTCTCGTTGTTGTACACCTGACCAGGAACTAATTTCAGTGCGGCCCTCTCTACCGGCAACACGGGTGAGAGGGCGTGGGAGTCTCTGTTACAGCAACGCCACTCTCGTTATTTCACAATTAATGTCAAACCCTTGTTATTTGTCATTAGAAATACATGGCTTCGCCGCTGCTGCTGCTGTTGTTGCTGCCATATTCTAATTTGTTCTCCATTATGGAAAACACTGGTGTCGATTAATTTCACTTTCATGGTTTGTACACACAACAAGTGAGTGTGAGGTGTTGTTGTTTACCAGCAGCCAGTACTCTTGTCCAATTTATAAAGGCGGGGAAAAAAAGCTTTTAAGTGATTGCATGTTTGGAGTCTTTTTTTTTCTTCTTTCTTTTTTTTTTTTTAAATCATTTGCAAATTTAGCTGCTGCTTTTGGATTGTTTCTGTGACATTTTGAATATCCTGTAATCTTAAAACAAGACACATCATTAGCATTTCAGAGTTTACGACCACTATTTTTTATTAATAGTGTTTAGACTAAAATATAGTGAAAATACAGACATTTTGAATGACATTGAGAAGATTTTATGACGTTTGTTCCCTATAGCCGGCTGCTCCACCTTCATATGCAAAGCGCATATTTACTGCAGGAGGCGCACCGCTCGTTCTTTTTTCATTATGTCATGTTGTTTTTATTTTCGTTTCCATTTCCTGTGAGTGAAATGATCTCCGCTCACAGCCACAGTCCCCTCCATTACACCTAATAAGGTGTCATATAATTTAATTCCATGCTTCACTTGTCAGAGAGGGGCTTCCAATCCGACTCCAATTTTGAGTTTTAATAGATATTAGTCCTTAACACTCTCCTCCCAGTTTTTCTCTTAATGAAAATCAGATTAAGACATATAATCTAATTACAGTTCATATTAATCCACCCTCTGATACACACTGCCTCTCAGACCCTCTTTGCCACAACCAGTTATTGTGCCCGTCAGTTCGTCAATCAGGACGCTCACACTGCACAGTATATGTGTGTATCTGACTGTGGTTTGTATTTACTGTCGCGGTGGGACTGAGACATTTGCTTTGAAGAATAGTAAATGTCACAGGAAATAAAAATACAGTGAAGGAAAAAAAATAGTTAATCTCATAAATTAATTCAACCTATGGGTTGAAATGACCCATTTAGACATGTAATTTAGAAATGAACTTCTCTCCGTCTATCTTCAGTTTTTGTCAGTTTTATCGCGACTACATGATTTGGATGGAGCCATGAAGTAGTCTTGGACTGATAAATTGTGTGTGTATCCGCGGACCTCGTTTCATGGGAGAAACGTCCTTATCAGAGGCCCTTTGATGTGCTGAAATATCACACCAAGGTTCAGTTTGAATGTCACGTCTGTTCGATTGTACATCCAAGCCGTGTTTTCATAATTACTGCCATCATTGTATAATTCCCAACATAATTAACAACCGACCTCCCTTCCTTTAACCCAGTACGAGCAGCGATACCTTCTTGGGAGCCGGCGGTCAGAACCAAAACTTTATCTCAGAAGAGAGGAAGAAGTCTTGAATCACAATAATTCAATCAGTTTCATCACTTCAGAGAGAAATGATTAACTCTCTCTACTAGACCACTGGGTTACTCAATGAAAGAAATTATATGGAAAATTGATAGGGATTTTAACTTGCACCCCCAACCCCCACCATCACCACCCCCAACAACCCATTAGATCCAACCCCTGAGAATCAAAGTTATCTTCAATAAAAACTAATCTTTGAAGCATTGCCCGCTTTCATTCTTTTTTCTTTTTCTTTTCCCTCTTCATGTCTGTCTGTCTGTCTCTCCGTCTCCCTGATCATGTCTCAGGCTTTGAGACAGCCAGGTCTTTTGCTCTTCACGGCGCCCACGTGATCCTGGCATGTCGAAACCTGTCCCGGGCCATCAAGGCAGTTAACCTCATTCAGCAGGAGTGGGTAAGTGGCAGTCGAACCTTCAAGAACCCCTCAATTGTGCTTGAAACTCTTTAAAGTATAAGCTTGTCGAAAAAAAACAACAGCAAACAAAGCAGTAGGTTCTTTTTCTGTAATGAAGTATAATCTGTATATAAAATACCTATTTTATGTCTGTCCTGGATGAATAATCCCTAAAGTTACTCCCTTTCTACCCTTTCATTTTATTCTTAGACCCTCAATTCAGTTTTTACCTTAACCAAATCAAGAATCTAAATATAGAAGGTGTTTATGTTGTTCAAATAGCAAAGCTCTCTGAAACACATTTGTGATTTGTTTCAGTGTGATGTGTGACACAATTGATGTGACATTAATTCATGCGACAGTGACATGAAATAAATGATCTAAATGTCTATACGGTCCACATATTCAGCTCTCCCTTGGGAAAGCCTTTTCTAAATGAGAGTTGAAGTATTCATGTTTAGGTTCCCACAAACTTCCTGCACACTTCCCAGGAAAGGTAAAGACACTTCTGTGTGGGTGTCTTTGCTTAAAGCAAAAGAGAGAGAGAAAGAGAGAGAGAGAGTTAAAGGGAGAGAGAAAGTGAGAGAGGGCATCTGATAATTACCTGAGATTATTGCTCTAATATCGCTGCGCTTGTGACGCGTCCCCAGATTTACGAGTGTGGGGAAAATAAACAAGTGAAATGTGGGTGCTGGAGCAGAAAGAATAAGCCATTAGCACTGGGTTGATTACAGAGAGCAGGAGTTTAAGAAGAAGGAGAGTGAGTGCTCAGAGCAGATATGGAGAAAGAGAGAGAGAGAGAGAGAGGGGGGGGGGGGGGGGGGGCTGAAAGAGAGGAAAACAGGGGGAGCGAGAGAGGGAGACAAACACCTTTTGAGCGAGAGTAGATCTGCAGTGTTTAAACTCACCAAAGTCCCTAATTGAAGTATGCCCCTGGGGCTGTCAGTGCTGCTCCACAGTGCAAAATCCAGTGTACAGATCTATTAATGTAGCCGCTTTGTCTAAATGAGTGAGGAAAAGCGCCGATCCAAGTGCCAGATTTTGTAGTCAAATTGATTTCCAAGCTTCACACCTGCCACAGAATGATCCAAGATGGTGTTAAATGTTTGTGAGTGAACAAATGGAAGCTGCTTGGAATTGCTTCAAGAGATTAAATGATTGGTGACCTCTGTAGTGTAAATGATAATCTTCCCTATTTGTGTTAGACGTGCAGACTGTCAGCAAATGAAATGATTGAGTTAAAGCAGTTCTGTGTAGTTCAAATTGAGCCGAAGTAGTAAATTAGCATGCCCTAAGCTCCCTCCATATTTCCTTCTCAAGGAATCACCCTGTTATAGGCTAATGAATAAAAGTCACAATATCAGAATAAATCTTTGCCGCAAATTCTCCCCTCTGGCGACATTATTAATAGATTCAGGAGAAGAATAGAGAGGAGGATTAATCTTTAAGATGATGGATGGACTCTGCTCGCCTTCCCATGCTCCTGTGTTAAGGTCATTTTGATAAGACGGTATATTTTGGGGTCCTCTGTACAAAAGGTCATCATATCTACTTCCAGGTACCTCTCAGAGTTCCGCTCTGGCTGCCAGGAGTGGAACTGCTGTCCCGATTGCACAGGACCTCTGACCTCTAACTACCTGCTTACTATTACTCCGAACTCTCTCTTTCTCTAACTCCCTGGCTGTGTGGGCAAGAGTTGCTGTTCAGAGGCGAGAGTGATGGCTCATCCGCAGTGCAGGGCGGTGCCGCTCAGCGTAGCGTCGTGTACTGACAGTGGGTATAATAGTGGGGTCACCGATGGATAATGGGAAGGTCAGAACAGCCACTGGCTGTTAGGAAGTGCAGGGTCAGAGGGCTCATCCTTCCCAGCCAATCATACTGTGCTCTGCCAGGAACGGCAACAGTATAAACAGAACAACATACTTTTACTGCAGATTTCTGGTACCTCTACTTAATCTTCATCTGAAAGTTGACAAGTATTATCTATATTTAACACATTTAAGTGTTGACACGTTCATGCTTGACATTATAGAGCTTGTTTGGCACTTTAGAGATTGTAATACCTGTTTGTGTTTTTGCTGACTTTTTATCATGAAATTAGATCTTGCTGTGTTTATGCTACATACTGTTTTCATGATGGGACTTCAGCTCCATCTCCACCGCAAGCCTAATCTGTGCAGAATGTGTTATTTTCTCTGCCTCTGTTCGAGCTGCGAGGTGAAAACCCTCCAGCAGGCTCATTAGGGGAGTTTAGAGTGGCGGAAAGGGGATAAACATTTACCTTATGATTGTGTTTTACAATAAGCCTGATGCCGGTTGCCTTTATAGGGTTCAAAGGGGGATGTGTTTACAGGCTGTGATGAAGCCACAGTAAAACCAGGAGGGGATTAACCAGCAGATGGGTGCTGGGAGAGATGGAGGGAGAGCAGAAGATGGGAAGATAGACAGAGACAGAGAAAATGCTGGGAGTGAAGTGTTTTGCACCAAAAAGAGACGAGGCAGATATATTTAGAGAAACCAAATGTTTGATTCACGTACACTAACAAATTTTATTTTGTGGATTATAATGGATTTTGCATCTTATTATTGTAACATAGAGTCCCTCAGGTAACTCTACTGTGCAAATTGTTCAGCTCTGCAGCTATTGTCCTCTGCCCTATGACTTAACTGCATGTTTATTTCCCACATCACTTTACCTATCCATCTCCTATTCCGCTCACAGTACAGGCAGGTTAAATTGCTGGTTAGCAACCAAAGTGTTGCCTGTGTGCCAGAGATTTATTTTTCCTGATTGCCTTTAAAATTCTGCTTAACTTTGACTCCACTGTCTCCCTCAGAGAGCTGTAATGGACTCCCCTGAGATACAGTGGGCCAACCAAGGCCCTTGGCCCCTGAGTAGAATGCAATACACACACATACACACTTGTGCGGCATGGTCTTATTTTGTAATTTCTTTCCTTTTTTTTTTAATCCAAAATGCTTATTTCCCCCATTGCCCCTTTCTACAACACATGCTAATGAGATGCTTTGTAAGGCCGTTAATTAGCGAGCTAGTCACTGATTGCTGTGCTTGTTTTTGTTTGTGTGTGTGTGTGTTTGTGTGTGTGTGTGTGTGTGTGTGTGTGTGTGTGTGTGTGTGTGTGTGTGTGTGTGTGTGTGTGTGTGTGTGTGTGTGTGTGTGTGTGTGTGGAAGGAGCGGTATTAATATGGCTGTGTGCCGCTGAGGAGAGTTCTGTCAGGGTCTGCTCTGGAACCAATTAGGCTAAAGCTCAGTGTCCACTGAGGCTGCTGGGAGAAAAAAGCCTGCTGCTTGCAATGTCAAACAGCAACATTAACACAGGCCGGAGAGGCAGAGCGAGACAGGCGGACTGAGAGCCGAAAAGCAGCGGCCACTCACGCAGGCAGACAGTTCCTCTGCTAGATATGAAAATCAGACAATGAATACACTCATACCCTCTGTCACAAACCTCTACCGTTACCATCGTTATCAGATTCAAGCCTTAAGATATTGATATATATATTCTACCCATGTACTGCAGATACTATTTCGCTGATTCTCATGCTGTAGGATAAGGTAACATCAGAATCACAATATTTCTCTCCAAGCGTCTGCTATTTCTGGTGAAATGCCTGGATTTTTTTTCTTTTTTTTTTTTTATAAAGCAGAGGAAAAGGTCTTGAAGACAGCAGAAAGAAGTCAGTCTTTTCTTGAGGATGTCAGTCCATAAACTTGCGTTCCCACACCTAAGAATGTCACATGTTAATGCATCATGGCCTATATACAGTAGTATGAGGTGGCAAAGTTCTGGATGAGTCCCATGTTTCTCATAGAAAACTACTTTCTTGCATGACTGTGTGACATGCATGCATTCAGACCACTTTCTGTGTCACTACACTCTACCTTTAACCCAAATCACACTTGTTAGCACAGGAAGGTGTGTGTGTGTGTGTGTGTGTGTGTGTGTGTGTGTGTGTGTGTGTGTGTGTGTGTGTGTGTGTGTGTGTGTGTGTGTGTGTGTGTGTGTGTGTGTGTGTGTGTGTGTGTGTGTGTGTGTGTGTGTGTGTGTGTGTGTGTGTGTGTGTGGATGCATGTGTGCCTGCATTTGTCCGTTTGTCCGGTGCATAACCTCCTGTGTCAGGCTGACAGGCCCTGTGCCCCGCTGGCCACCATGCCAGGCCACGCTCTTCCCACTGAGGCCAACAGGAAGTGACACATGTGAAATGCTGACCTGGTCGTATGCAGCCCCCTCCAGGGCCTCAGGATGCTGCTCTTTTAGTCACTCTTCCCTTTCCCTCCCTGTTTTTTGTCTTTCAGAAAGGCCTCAAAAGACTTTTGTCCCCGTCTATTCACCCTTCGATTGCGTACCTTTTTTCCTCTTCTTTTCCCTCCCACAATGATTAAGGAAATTGCAGCCCATTTCCCAGGTCAGTGAGCAGGTCTGTAACACTCTTCTCTGCTGCCAGAGAACCCAGTAGATCATAGTTAGTAATTTTTTAGGTCTTATGTCTTGCAGGATTTAAAACTTAAGCTTGTTTTCTTCATAATTCTTTTCCTGATGTGATTTCACAACTGCTTACAACGGTTAACATCATGTCATAACAAGTTTATTTTCTTTAAATTTTTACTAAAACTAAAGTTTCTCTGAAATGTTTTTATTAAAACATGCATACCTTTTTATGGTTTAGGATCCCTCGTGTGGTGCACTGTCTTTCATTAACAAGCAGAGGGAATTTTTTTGTATGTGGTTTTGCTGACACACCACTGTATAAGCTCAGATATATCCAGTGGAGATTGTTGTTGGTGATGTCGACACTTGTACTTAAACGGCCCTAGAGCCCCTTTTCAGATTGTCCCCAGACTATACCAACATTACACCTGCACTTCCATCTCTTGCTGCTCTCCCAATCCTTTCCCTCAATCGCAGGTGCATCCACTGAATCATTGAGGGAGTGGCCCTTATTTCCAGGATGAGGCATTGTGCAAATTGGTCTGTTTCCTTGCATATTAGTAGCATGCGTCCACCTCTCCAAGGAGCCTTTCTCATCTCTTTTTATTTACTTATTTGTTTGTTTCCTACCTGCATTCTGTCTGTAGACTGGGAATAAAAAGGTCCCATGTCCCCAACTACAGTCTACATCTGCTTGGCACTGAAGAGAGCAGAAAGGATGGATGGAATGAGGGTGGAATTGCGATATGTAAATTTGATGAGGAAACAACTTTTCCCTCAAATTTATCCAGCTCTGATTCCTCCAACAAGCCGACCACACAGAGCTCGGGAACTACAAAAGGATTTACTGTAATGTAGCATTGAGGATTTCTTTACATTACACAGGTGACTGTTACAATGCAGCTCATGGGAATACTAAAGAGGCTTTATGTAGTATAGACTGTTAGTATAAACGTAAAAGAGTTGAATACCTTGAGGTTTTACAGTAGTAAGCATTTTATGTGTGTGTGTGTGTGTATGATTGTGCATCTATGTGATACGCTCCAGAAGTACAGTATGCGTGCACACGTAGGTGCACATGCATGCACATTACACACACCCATCCACATGGCGTATATTTAAATGCTTGATTATGCATTTTGCATAGCTTTGGGACATGCATCACTCTTCCCAGACTGCTAATAAAGTGACCAGGGAGATGGGGAACCTAAATGAATCCTAAAGTGCCTGGCTTGCATTCCTCACTCCCTCACTCTCCCTCACTGCTCTGCTTAGTTATTCCAGGCCGCCGTGAAAAGCTGTGCGCCGCTCAGCTCTCCTCCTCCTTATGTCTGTCTGCTATAGCCAGGTGCTCTGTCTCCTGAAGAGGTGTGGCCTGCTCCTAATTGCCTGGACCACAGTGAACTACGGGCAAATGCTCTGTGTGAAGGAGCACCATGGAGGAATAATTTTGAATAAATCACATAGTTAGCCGGTTGGTATTTTCTGCTAAATAAGCAGTTCAGCAGCCATCTCACATGAAGGTGTGAGCGTTAGAATGACGGGTCACTTGCCATAGGTCATGTTGGGGAGGATTTAAATGATTTAAATGATGTCACTGCCACTGAAGGGGACAGGTTGAGGAAGGATGTGTAAGGCAGCACCTCTTTGTTGTTTGAACCTGACAGACTCTCATCCTTCACTCTTTCACTCTCCCCTCTGAAGGAGGGCTCATAGCCCTGGGACGAGGGCTTCTTATGATGAGAGAGGTGAGAGGTTGCTTGGATCTCTTTCACTCTTTCTCCCCCTCTTTCTCTCTCTATGCCAGCAGAGAATGTTTTTATTGAAGTCTGAGAAGTGCTGACCACAGAGAGACAAGTCCAGCAAACACTGTAATGTCTTAAATCAGGAGATGAGCCAGTTGTAATAAGCTGCAGCCAAATAGACGGAGACTTAGTTAATGTCTGACAAACAAGCAAACCGCAATGTTGAATGCAGGAACCATTTGGCAACTGGCTATAACATTTTCGATATTACCCCGAGGGGTAATATTTTAGCATCTTTAGCACAGTTTGAAATTAGCACAGGCTCTCAGATCCCACGATAAAGTTGGTAGGAGACGCAATAGGCTAATTAGATGTAATTCTGTGTTTGATGTCTGTGTGAGATTTAAATTGTCTGATGCTGTCTCTCGTCATCTTTTATAACACACCAAGAGTATATTCAGACACGAGTTGGGAACTTATGAGTATGTTGTGTGTGTGTGTATGAATGTGCATTTGGTGGCCTACACGTCCATGTCTAATTGTGTTTCAAATATGTGTTTGTTGTGAAGGACAGGTATTGCCCGCTAATGAACAGACAAGTGCGTCACAACGAGTCCCACCATTCTAACACTAAGTCACATATTTCAATGTCAGCCCGATCAAGAATAACCGCCGCAAAGCTCTGTAAAGTTAAGTGCTCATTCTAAGAAACGTGTGGAATTATGATGATGCTGTTGTGAATGTGAAAATAGGCTTTTTCAAACAAAGCACAAAAAACACTTGGCAATCTTTAACCCTTCTATTTACCATATATATAATGCATGTAGAATTGTCTTTGATATGCATTAATTCTATTTCCCCCAAATCAATATATAGCGTTTTGGTGCTGAACTCTGCAAATCATCATTCTTGACTCTGTAATATGACTTTTGCTGATATGGCTGCATCTGTGAGCCTTGTCTTGTGTTTATAGGATATCCTCTGCAGTCAGGTCTCATGGAATTGATATCAGTGAACCGCTCCAGGCATCCAAACAATCCTGCCCCAGGCACAGCTATCATTATTTTCTGGGAAGTTTGTGTGTGTGTGTGTGTGTGTGTGTGTGTGTGAGTGTGAGTGTGCGTGTGCGCGTGTATGCATGTATGTATATGTGTGTTTGTATGTGCTTTGACACAGAGTTAACACTGGTTTACAGCTTAATCAGTCTGTGTAACTGAATGCATATTTATCAGAGAGAAAATTCATGCTCAAAGAATCAGACCTCAGCCCATACATCATTATCCATTAACACACACACACACACACACACACACACACACACACACACACACACACACACACACACACACACACACACACACACACACACACACACACACACACACACACACACACACACACACACACACACACACACACACACACACAGATCCACATTTCATCAGAGGGGCAGATTCAGGCAGCAGTAGATTAAAAACAACGTGTGTTTTTACAGGTCCATAAATCAAGCATGGGACGAGGGGGATTCATTTAGAGAACACCAGAGTTGTGGCGTAGTTGCCCTCACGTGACTAATGCTTAACTGCGATACTTTGATACACTGCCTTTTTATTAGTTTCATACTCTCCTGCCCCATATCGATGATTATCTCTCAGCTCACATTTGACTTGCAGAGTAGGCTAGATGTTGTGTTCATTTTAGTTGAACATTTTTGATGATGAAACGGCCTTCCCGTCTGACCAGTAATTAAGCCTACACATTGGCAAATGATTAGACCTACAGAACAGTATTAGCAACATAATGTTGCATCTTTGTTACATGAGATTGATCTTGTGTATAAGAAGTGGAATAAACAGCTGTTTTAATTTATTTTCACAACATGCAAACTGTGTTTTATGGGTAAAGCCAGGTCATAGTCTTTGTTCTTTTCATCCATTGAGTCAGCTCGCCTGTGGGAATGGTGGATGGAGGTCTGTTATAGCTATTTGGGCTGCTCATACTTTCAAAACGGTACTAGTTTTAATGGTCTGTGAAGTACTCCTATGAAGTGTTTTGTATAAAATGTTTTGTTGATCAGTGATTTGGGGTTATAAATGCAACATCGCACATTCACTACCCACACATGTCCTCCCTCTGTCTGACTGCCCGAGTTCCTCTTAGGTTTACCTGTGTTGTTCACGTGTCTGTGTGTTTGTGAGTGTGTGATCCCCAGCTTCAGTCATCTCTGCGTGTCAGTGCTGGTTTCAGGCTAGAGAGCAGGTGTAATTTCCCCTGCACTAAAACCCCAACAAGTGGCACCAGGGGAGAGAGGAGTATATTACAGGTTCAAGCGGCTCTGCTCCCCTGCACCACAGAGAGCTACAGGCTCTCCTGACCTGCGACCAGGCGTGTGTGTGTGTGTGTGTGTGTGTGTGTGTGTGTGTGTGTGTGTGTGTGTGTGTGTGTGTGTGTGTGTGTGTGTGTGTGTGTGTGCGCGCTGAGGGAGGCTCAGAGGTGTCTGAGCTGCCTCACTATGTTCCTTTCATAGTGTAAAGCCTTTATTAGGGTACCGACCTGTTTGGGGGGCCGCAGGGCAATATTATTTTGTGTGTTACAGTTGAGAAATGAGCATGTGTGTGTTTGCCACGCGCGTGTGTACTGTGCAACTTTTAGATAAACAGCTCTATATAGAGGCAGGTTAGAAGGTGAACAGGTTGGGTAAATATATCAAATAACTGTAATAAAACCTGCTGTAAACCAGTGAACACAGTTTGACCTTTAACCTCTAACTCCCTCAGTCACAGCACTATATGTAGACCACAGGGGCTCAGCTGATTAATTCTGCCGAGGGCTGGACGCCATGAGGAGGAAGCATGATGTCTCAAACCTTCGTGAGCTTTTTGTTCCACCAATGCTGCTCTTGAGTGGACAGTTAAGTTTTAAGCAACTATAATAATTGATTGTTTGCAATGTTCAGTAGCTTAGCAACCATAACTAGGCACAACAGTCCTGTCAAGATTTGGATTTCTGTGTGTGTGTGTGTGTGTGTGTGTGTGTGTGTGTGTGTGTGTGTGTGTGTGTGTGTGTGTGTGTGTGTGTGTGTGTGTGTGTGTGCGTGCGTGCGTGCGTGTGTGTGTGTGTGTGTGTGCATGAGATGTACAAGTAGTTTGGAGGGTGGCGTCTTTTTTTTATTATTATTTTTAGCCTTTCCAAGACCAGAAATATTCAAGCAAAAGTGTCTGTCCTAAAGTAAACTGCAAACGTTACCATGTCCAGCTAACTAGCTTACATCCTGCAACAGTAACAATGGGTTACTTAAAGGGTTCAATGTAAGTTAATAGGGCAATTGTCTAGCTTGTATTTACCTTCACAAAAGTGCTCGTTTTGCCACTGACAGGCTCAGATTAATATTCTAAGTGTCTGACAACATTATGGAAAGGAACCCTTTAGAGATAGACCTTTAAAACATCTTTGAGATCTGTTCAACCAGACATCCCTAGCGCTAAACCGACCAGACTCCATTTAAAAGAGCAATACTTTTAGCGTGTATAGAGCCAACATATTTTCACATGTAAATCTGTAAACTATGTGTTTATTTCAACCAAAACTAAAGTTGTGATCGTCGGAAAAGACGAAAGACGACCCAAAACGGCCTTTCATAGTTTTATTTTGTTTCTCGACTTTGAATGAAGTGTATTTTATGATGCTAAAATTACTGTTTATCTACATGGAGTTTGGTGGGTCTTGCGAACGCAATTTCGCGGATGTTTTATGTTTAAAAAAAGGATCTTACTTGTTAACAGAAAGGTCGACCTCCTTAGAAATCATTTTCATAATGTTGTCAGACACATAGAATATTAATCTGAGCCTGTCAGTGGCCCTATTAACTTCCGTTGTAGCTTGATTCGCTGCTGCCGACTGCAGCGATCTTGCTAAATACTGGACCACGTTCAAAGATGTTGTTCCTATCAGTGACTTAGACACAAACACATAGGAAAATAGGGTCCAGGTTGAAAAAAACCCCGATAGTTACCCTTTAATACTATGTCAAAGTTTAGTGTACATTATCGGCTCTGTCCTGCTCTTTACTGAATTTGGGGAAGCTTACATGCCAAGAAACCTAGCCAAACTCATTGTCTGAGACAGCATTATGTTTGCTGAACTCATTGATTAGTCCTAATCCTAAAAGCCTTTACTCCGGTAACGTTAAGTGAAGCATACAGTCAGATAATATATGAACAATTGAGCATATATCAAGCCTGTATCCTAATTATACTTCCTGGCTATTCTTTTATAACCATTCTATAATAATATCTACTAGCAAGCTACAGCTAACAGTTGTCATTTCAGCCGGCAAATCTGAAGGTCGCCACTTAGAAATAAGTTCTGCTTTTGTTTACATCTGTCCAAAATCAACAACCCATTGTTTAAAAAATGACAACGGATTTCAAATGGTTAATCTGCCCCCATTATTATTGAATATTATATTGTATATTGTAAATTGCACATGTGCCGTGCGAGAACAGGAAGCCTGACAGTCGTAGCAACAATAACCATCGGGACGGGGCTTAGCGGAGAGCTGATGGAGAAGCACAAAGTTCTAGATCTTCCGCTGAGCTTCTTCTCCGCTGAGCTTCTTCTCCGCTGAGCTTCTTCTCCTTCGTCAGTGACATTCTGTCATACACAGAGAGCTGCTACAGGACAGAGTAATTTGACAGACCTTTGTCATTCCTACAGGTCTGTCTGTGGCAGTGAACAGTGAACAGAGTTAATTGGTGCCTCTCATCTCTCCTCTGAAGGGCACTGCTGCCTATTAATACAGTGTCATGATAAATTAGACCAAATAAAACCCTACACACAGCAATGAATGATGAGCTCATGTCTGTGTGAGTGTATGTTGGTGCACTTGGATATTTCCTTCAGTGAGTCTTCCTCATTAATCTTTGGTAGCCAAATCTCCATTAGGTTTGAATGAAAGACAAAGACGAGCCAAATAGGGCAAGAAACAGGACTGGACTGATGGGCAGAGGGGAGGGAAAATCATCAGAGATGAAGAGAGGAGTGCAGAGTATGGGTGAGGAGTGGATGGAGAAGAGAGTGAAGGGAGGAGTGAGGTGGGGGGTGGGGGCCAAGGATGTTCATCCATTACATCCCACAGCGGCCCAGGGGTCGGCTTCAGCAAGACTGATTCAGAGCGATCAGGTTTGGACTACATCTCCCATAAATCCTGGTGTGTGATGCTGATGGATGTGGGCCATAAAGCCTCCCGCTCTGACATGCGGAGAGCAACATGGAGAACCATGGGAAAATTTGAGTGCTCCAGGTTAATGTCAATGAGGCCTGGGAGTGAAGAGGGGATGATGGAAGGAAGTAAAGACGGGGGACATCGAGAGATCAGAGGTGTAGCGAGGGGGATTGAGAAGAATGAGCAGGCTGAGAGCAGAATGTGAAAAAGCACAGTTTGTGGGAACGCTGTAACAGAATTTACTGTGACATTGCAATAATTCAGCCGTCAGCCGAGTTTAAACCCATGTTGCTTGGAGTGCATTAAATAGTCCGACCCCGTTTGAGAGAGATAAAGACATCGGAATAACTTTCCTGACACCCATTTTGTAGTTTATTTCCTGTCATCTCCAAAGGTTGGTAATAATGGCAATGGCCATGTCACGATGTTTGGCAAGAGTATTAGGGTAATTAATTCTGTGTCTTTTCATTTATTTTGTTATTGCATGTCTACATGGTGTTTGATGCACGCACCAAGATGAATATCGCTCATTAAAAAGCCTTGTGATTATAATAGGGCCAAACACAGGAACTGCCGACCTGGCTAGACAGGAAATGGAAACGTGTACTTCCTCATTAACGGATACCCATTTGGGCCATAAAGCACCATCCCAATGCGCACAAGGAAAATGCTCTTATAAGGGGGGTGGAGGGGCATTGCTGCCCTAATGAAGGCTTCCCCCACAGTCATTTATGATATTGGTATGGGTGGTATGGTGACTAGGCCTATGGGATGAGCTGACTTACGGAGATATGGACATGAGATAGCAGATGCAGTATATTTGTATGGATGGGAGAGATGAGAGGGCCGGGGGAATGCATATCCACAACTCATTTGCAGGAGTCAGTTTTACTAGGTTGCGGCTAATGGAGATGAGCTTGTGTTAAGAGCCAAGGGAGAAGCTAATTTTACATAAAACTAAAAGAGATTTGAGAGCTGTGTGTGTGTGTGTGTGTGTGTGTGTGTGTGTGTGTGTGTGTGTGTGTGGGGTGAATTTTCAAAAGCTGACCATCTTTTCCCGTAAAAGCTTTCTCTATCCAACTGAAGAAGAAATGACTCAGAATGACGTCACTCATCATTATCATGTTTTCACTTTAATTTACATCTTAATGAATTGATATCTGATAAAAAAAAAACTGTATTTGGTTTATTCTTACACAGAGAGACTTTAGCCCAGACAGAGATTGTGTTTTGAGGGTAAACTGCACATATTTTTTTGTGCCTCAATTCCTTACAAGTCACTTTAGTTCCTGCTCTCTGACAGATTCATGCAAATTACAGACCTTAGTACAAAGTTTTTCTGCAATCTTTCAACGGATTTTATGGGCACTACTTTTCAACACTACAGAGTTGAAAATTATTAATAGACACTGTTTTATTTGCACAGCTCTATGTAGAAATAGCTATTATATGGGGCAGATTATGGGATTTACATTGAATTTATGAGGCTTTATTTTTGACCAGTGATATTGTGCGTGCCTTCCACTCATTAGGGTGGTTCACAAATAGCATGCCGTTTCGACTTCGTCATTTTGGTGATGTTGTTGGCACGCGTTCCTCTAGGAACTTTACGTAAATGCAATCCTTAATAATTTAGTAATAATGGCAAAAAGTCTTGGTGGGGAAAATAAATACATTATAAATAAAGATTTTTACAAATCCCGTGGCCAAATCGTAGAATAAACTAATCCCCTCTCCGCCACTGTCTCCTTCTCTCTCAGCTTTCTACTTTCTCCACTTCTTCTTGTCCCACCCCCCATCACTCCCCCCACCATCGCCACAGCAGCTACCGGAGGCCCTTGTGTCCACCTCATTCATCACCTGGGTTTGATTCCTCTGCTCCAAGAGAGAGAGAGAAAGGAAGAAAGAGTTGAGGAAGAGTCATAACAAACCCTCCTCTGTTCTCTCTCCTTCTTTTCTACCTCCCTTCCTTCAGTGTGTGAGGGAGAGATGAATGCAGCCAGTGGAATTAATTGCACCCCGTTACTGAAGATCAGCAAGTTTGCACTGTTGGCGTGCTGATCTGCCATATGGCTGCCCACTAGGTGAACACTTTGATTAATGTTGCCCACTCCCCAGTTTTTCCCCCCACTAATATTTGATTCTGATTACTGAAACTCAGCTCCTCATTCTGAGTCTCCCCATCTTCACTCCTCACTCTCCTCCTGTGCCCCTTTTGTTTAGTCTTTTCCTCTGCTCACCTGAGCCATCTGTGTTTGTAGCTTAAGTTTGATTTCCAGTCCTGCCTTCTCTTCCATTGTTGTTTTTCCACAAGCTTTGCTTACAAAGTCTTTGTGCGATGTGGCGTTGTTGTGTGGAGTGTGGAGTTTAGAGTATCTGTGAGATTAGAGGGAGAAAGAAAGGCCAGAGTGCGCTGGTGCTCGGAAGAGATTTGGAGCTATGGGTACGTGTCTTTCGCAGTTGATTAGGCCCCTGGTGTGTCGAGTGTTTCTCTATTAGCCTCCTCAGCCTCTCGTCTTCTCCTGAGCACAGTGACTGCTCTCTACCCCAGAGGTCCGGAATACACACACACACACACACACACACACACACACACACACACACACACACACACACACACACACACACACACACACACACACACACACACACACACACACACACACACACACACACGCACACACACGCACAAACAAACAATGAGTACAGACACACACGCCTTGCACGCAGGCAGATAGGACGCTGTGCTGGGGTCCAGGCAGTAACAAGGAGGTGAACAGATGCTGGAGTCACAATATCAATAGGGCTGAGTGTAAGTAATAATACCTGAGCAGGGTTCAGCTATGAGACAGTGCTAACTAGAGAGGCAACTCTCAAGTGGAGCATTCACTCTTTGCAAATCACACCATGTGATGTTTGTAGGTGCACATACTCCCATTACACGTTAGAGCGAGCCAATGTTTGCTGCAGGGGAGCAGTGGTATGGTGTCAGTGCCATCATCAACTCTGAGATAAAATGTTCTCACCTAAGGTCACAAGTTCAAGTTTGTTTTCTTTTTTTCTCCTGCTGTAATGAGGCAGCAATACAAAACATGCAGACATCTATACCGGAACATCTATTACAATCACGCGGGTGCTTTGTTTTCCTCTGTTTTATGGCCTGTTCCTGCTGCTCGTCTATTTTGGTCCATCTCAGTCTTGTTAAGTGCTGCCATTCTCCTGTGTTTGGATGTGGCCCAGAGGGCCCTTAGCAAGACCAGGGGCTTGGAATGAGCTGCGAGCCCCAGCCAGGGGGTGCCCACGGTAGGCTGCCGATCCCACTAAATCTCCCTGATTACCCGGGGTGGTTGTGGTGTGATGGGGGTGTTACCAAGGTGGAGGGCTCTCCAAAGAGGCTGATTGAGATGCAAATGGTGGCCATAACTCAGAGGTAATGCAGACCTGAGCACCCTTTGCCTCGTCCCTTCCTGCTCACCTCACTCTCTCATCGTTCCACATTTACTCCAGCATAGGAGGAGGGACTGCTATTGTCTCAGGATAAAGTTAGATATTTATCATAGTGTAAGTTTGTAATAGAGAAATAAGGGCGAGGGCCAAGGAGAATAAGAAAGTATGAGAATGCAAATTAACTGTGGTTTTCATGAACGATAACCAGATACTACCAGATAAGTGCACATACTCCTGTGGATGATCTCACACACACACACACACACACACACACACACACACACACACACACACACACACATACACATACACACACACACACACACACACACACACACACACACACACACACACACACACACACACACACACACACACACATACAGACACACCTGAAGATAACAAACTCTGTTTCTTAGAAAGAACAGATGGACACAATAAAGTGCGAGGGACTCAGTTTGCCAGTAGAAAGGTGGAATGAACAGGGGAAGAGGAGGGGGAGGAGTAATTGCACAGTCCTTTGCTGAATTGTTCTGTGGATGCAAATTTAAATCCCTCCTATTATTTTAATAATCTGCCTTTTACTGCTTGTGCTCGGATCATTTGTTTGCAAACCAGGTTATTTGGAGAGGGAGGCTCGGGGGTAATTTCATGCTTTGGAGCATTTATATCTATAACTTAATGAGGAGAGGGCCTGTTGTTTCCTGGTAATACACTGCTAGAGGGGTGCAAACTTTTTATTCTCCGTTTAGGGTACTGTTAGAGGGCAATAATGTGGGATTATCAAATGGAATTAAGGAGCAAACTGAGGAGAGACCTAATGCAGCTTTGGGTGATAGACCAAACTTAATACTGATGTTTCATTTAGGGTTTTTTAGGTTCATGGGGTGTACCATAGGAGATGGGCTTTCCCATTTGCCCTTTTCAATAAGCTAACACACATTTCTTCAAAGAGTTCTTCACATTTAAGCATCCTTAATCCCCAGCGCCTGTCCAGTTGGGCTGTTTTTACCCCTATGTACATTTTCTTTTCCTTCTCAATTATCTAAACTTCTTAAAATGTTTGTTCAACAGACAAACTGTAGTATGTGTATCAGTTTATGAAATTCAGATCCGTCTCCTGCTTATTGTCACTCAGTTGGTGCCAGGACAGGGAGTCAGCCCAGTGGCCCGGCCCAAATCAATTTAACACAACCTTATTACATTTAGCTGAGAGACAAAAGGAAGACTTGCTGTCTACGGAAGGCAGAGCACAGTCTTGTGATATGATCGGGATTGTTAATGTAGTTACTCTCCAGCAGTGGAGCCAAAGACTACGTGGAATGGACTGATGGAGGGAGAAGGTGTGTGGCCACGTCCCGTCCTCCACCGCCTCTCCTCCTCCTCCTCCTCCTCTTTCCTCTTTCCTTCCTCCTCGCTGTCATTCCTTCGCTCCTCTGTTCCCTTGTGAAGGACTCTTCTCTCTGCAAATTCGATCAGACTGCATGAATTAAAGCAATAATTCAATTTGTTTACAAGGCCTCATTTATTCTCTGTCAGGCCAGCGCTCCGTTGACAATCCGTGGCTTGCTGACCCCCGACCTTTGCTGAGGTCACATTTATAACATTGTTCAACGAGAGTCTTTCAGGCTATTATCAGGCGACAAGGGGCTAAAGATGCATGATGAGAATCCTATTATTCAAATCTGTGCAACATTGTAACATAATGCAAAACCACACGACCTTATCAACAGACAAGGTAGATCATGTAAATGGTGCTTTAACAACTACAGTTGGTGGTAATGAATGTGTTTATGAATATGAAAATTACCATATAATAATACTGATGATTATTATATAATCAGTTAGTGCCACTGTTTGCCTTTTGTTTTATAAAAATGTATCCTAGGTTGCTCTTCCATTCATTCATTTGTTTCTCTTGTAACACTACCTGTGTGATTTGATACCAGAGAAAACAAGTGACTTTATCCCAGAGAGAAGAGAAGAAAAGGCACAATCTCTTATATTTCCAGGCTAAACTATTGTGACAGTGGAAAATGGTAAGCAGTTTAGAATATTGCCAAACAAAAGAGCTTTTAATCAAAGTGCACACCAGAGCCTGCGGAGTGTAAAACACTCCCTCATCAAAAGGCCTATTATACACTTACTCACATCAAAGGCCTCCATGTTTCTTAATTGCCTGATTCTTTTCTTATTCAATTATGTGATGCTTATGTTTTTATAAAGCTGATACAAAAAGAGCTCTGGTAACCAAATCAAAGGGGCTTAATTTATCATCTCTGTACAGTGATGCGTGTTCCCTACAACAGTGTACATATGTGTGAATGCATTTCTACGAGTGTGTCTGGTACTTTACCAGCCCTCCGGATACCGAGATGATGCAAGGCACAAGTGTTTCAGGAGAAATTAAACAGTGTAAAACTAGCAGGTTTAGATAAAGCAATCACATTACCGACACACTTGAAAAGAACACATTATTTTGTACTTGAGAGTGTTGAGCTTTATTGCTGACACCACAAATAGAAAGTTTTATATACAGTATAAGTGCACAGGGTCTAAGACTTTTTTCTCCGACTTTATTGTTATCTAACCACAACATAATCAGCATCTAAGTCTGCGTGTGCCGTTCAGTCAGACACTAAAGTCCCTGTGCAGAATTGCAAAATAAGATGGGTGTAAATATGTAATTGCCAGTGCTTATTCTAAGATCTGAAATATTAGGGGGCAATATGGATCACATTAAAATCCTGGTTGTTACGGGTATCGGTTACACCGAAGACATGCAGGAAAATGTGCACTGTCTGCGAATCTGGCGGAGATGGAGTGGGTGAGATGAGGGGGGAGATAGAAGCAGGAGAGGGTGAGGAAATAGAGAGGAAGAGGAGAGGAAGATGAAAATCTCTTAATGTCTTTCTGAGAACATAGACACATTATTTAAATCTCCATCACTTTTTAATGTAAATCTGATCAGGCTCTGCGCTGGACAAAGGAGGGGAGAAGTGAAGCAGTGGCAACACACACACACACACACACACACACACACACACACACACACACACACACACACACACACACACACACACACACACACACACACACACACACACACACACACACACACACACACACACACACACACACACACACGGATAGACACAGATAGATGGGGAGCAGGTTTATTATAACATTGTTAGGATTGAAAGCTGGATGTCACCATCTCAATTCACATTTTCTCTTTTAAATGCACACAAAACACTTTTAAAATGATATCAGCTGTCCTTTGCGCTGGCTGTGGAATATTCTGTGTGTGTGTGTTGGTATATATGGGTGCATGTGTAAGTTTGTATGTGTGCGTGTATATGTGTGTTTGTGTGGAATCTGATATCTGCCTCAGGCCCCATGGCCCTGGTCTGTCTGCATCCGAAAAGCAAACTCTGCAATTATGATGACCGCCCTGTCCTTTTCATTTCCCATCTCTGTCTCTCTCTCTCTGTCTCGGGCTCTCACGCTCTCTTTCCATCTCCTTGTCTTTATTTTTCGCTCTCTTTGACCCTCATGTCTCTCTTCTGAAAGGTTAATACATTCTCAATAGTAAGACAATAACAATAAAGCTTGATTACACCTACAAGCTACAATATGTATTATTCTTGCACTTAACTCGCAGTTACTCACCTCTCAATTTTATTTTTATTTTTTGTTAACAACCTTATTCAGACAAGGAGTTTTGTTTATTTGTATGATTTTTGAAATTGGTAACAACAATGATGTAAATTATAATGCAAGAAGTAATTATTATTATGATTTTTTTTATATAATCATTTTGAACGTTTTATTTTTGCATGATTTTTCCCATTTACACTGGTGCCTAAAATACACATTGTGTGTAGTGGTGAAAGTACCTACATTTACTCAATTAAAAATCGTTTGAGTATTTCCATTTGATGCTGTTGAAATATTGTACATTTTTGAATTTTACTATATTAATCTGACAGTTAAAGTTAATGGTTACATTGCAGATTAAGATTTATGCATAACTACACAGTGAATGAAATTACTTTTTACACAGCAGTATATAAAGGACGTAATATTGCGTCATCTTGACCAGCTATAACATTAATATTCTGCAGTATTAATAATTCTATAATATCAATTGTAACACTGCCGTTTTGTCAGCATAATAAGTAATGTTTGTTTATATAAAGTACATATTTCTAAGTACATGTTTTTAAAAGAGGAGAGTACTTTTATATTGGGGTATCACTTCTTTTACTCAACTGAAGAAACATAAATACTTCTTCCTCCACTGGTTAACTGTCATTATTTCCCCTTTTTTTTCTTTTTAAGTCCTGCCTCCTCCTCTGTGTTCTTCTCAGCACGCTCAGTGTTCGTCTGCAGCCTCTACATGACTCCTTGTCAGGTCTGAGTGAGTGATTAACTCATTGAAGTGCTGACTAATTAATGTGTTTCATTAATTAGTCATTAATGCTGTGTTTACTAACATGGCCCGCTGTAGCCTTAGTACGTCACTGAACGGAAATGTCATCAAGTACTTAACCGTGGCCTGGCCTTTACTCGTGTGTGTGTGTGTGTGTGTGTGTGTGTGTGTGTGTGTGTGTGTGTGTGTGTGTGTGTGTGTGCGCGCCCCTGATGTCTGTGTTAAGAGTATCAGCGCGTATGTGCCTCATTCTCCATGTTTCTCATCTGGAAAATCATCCCATGTCCTTCCTTCACCTTTTCCATATCTGCCCCTGCAATTGCTTGATTTGTAACTTGATTTCAGGAAAGGGAAAACCTGTAGATTATCCAGCTTTCATTAGGGGGGGGGGGGGGAAACCCAGTCCGTGTCAGAGAAAGAAGAAATCAATTTAATACAGACTTAACTGGAGGAAATTGCATATTCTGCCTGTACTGTATGTGCTGAACAGGCACTTTCTCTTCCTCACCAGAGACCTGCCTCCCTATTAATTGCAGTGTGTGTGCATGCCAGTGAGTAAGTGGATGTGTGTGTGCATTTGTTTGTTTGTGTGTGTTTGTGTTTGTAATGTGTCGAGCGTGCGCATTCATTTGTGCGTTAGGTGCTTGAATGCATGTTTTCCTGAGTGTGTATTCAGTCTCTTTGTCTGTGTGTGGAGGTCAATTCTCAGACCTGCGGTAGGGTAGGGCTCCCGGCCAGATGTGTCTGTTTCTTTATTTGCTGTGTGCATGTGCGTTCACCGCACGTGGTGTGCGTCCATATGTGTGTCCATATTTCTTTGTTGGTGTACGGCGCGTGCATAAGCACAAGCGCATGTGACTTAGCCAGGTGGAGAGCAGATTGGTTGGTATTTATGAACAAACGTCATAATTGTGACAGGATGATATACGACCAGCACATTCCAGTTTCCCCCCTCCCTCCTTTTTCTCTTTTTCTTTTTGCTAAAAATATATTTCTATGATAAAATGCAGTCTTAAAAGCTGATGACCAATTTAGTGTGGCGTGTTGCGGACAAGGTCATAGAGATCTGAGTTTCTCTGTGTTCCTCCCTCCGAGGCCTGTTCTAATCTACAGAGCAAGAAGAGGGGCTCAAAGTCATTTCTCTAATTGCTTTTATAAGGTGCCCTTTTCACATGGTGTCTTCCCTGCTCATTCACTTTCACCGCCATTACAGCACCTTACCTCCGCACCTGCTGGTAAAAATACAGTCATGTAATATTGCTGTCGCTTTATGTTGATATTAGGAATTCAGAGGGAGCAGTAGAAACCCCGTCAACCTATAGAATCAGCACACTTTTCTGTCTTCCCCTACTAACTCTTTTACCATCCTTCTCCATGCCTGAGGTGTTAACCGGGGGCTGCAGGGTAAGTGTTTTGTATATATGGGGGTACTTTTGATTTCTTAAGTGTTGTCCCTGCATTGGTGCTCTATAAGGGGAGCTGAGGTGGTGAGGGGGCAGCAGTTGAGTGAAGATGGAAACAGGGGTTAAAGTGTGAGAGGGAAGGCTGAGAAGGATAAGGGGAGAGGGGGATGAGATTGAGCCTAGTGCATTAAGACAGTGTATTATTTGGCGGTTCCACTTGCTTGCGTCCATTAGGGGTGGCTGCTATGCTATTAAAGGGGTCAGTGAAGTGTGTGTACCTGTGTGTGTGTGTGTGTGTGTGTGTGTGTGCCCGTGTGAGTATGCCTACATGTGTGTGTTTTAAGAGTTAGTCGAGTGGTCCAGTGTCTTATTGAACAGGATGGGGCTCCCCTGCTCTAATACCTCTTCATTTTATTGGATTGGATGGCCCCAGTTATAATTGTATTAGTGCCCCCCCCCCCCCCCTCCATCCCTCCACTCTGTCTCCACAGCAGTGACCAGATGTCATTCCCCAACACACGTGGAAAACACCAGGAGAGACGAGGAGAACCTCTGCAGAGGCCAACTTCCGCCACTCACACGGCACTTTTACTCTCCATCCTTGCTCTTAGTTCCCTCCTTCCTTCCTTCATGTTACAGATAGCTGCTCTCTTGGGTTGGGTTGGTGAGAGGTGGCGGCAGGAGTGGAGGGCTGAGGGATCCAATGCCCATGTTATCATCATGGGGACCTTGCTGCTTTCTGTCCCAAACATGCGGCTCTTTACGGCATGAATGTGGACACACAGTTGCAGCAGTTTCCAGTGTTCATGCCGTAAAACTTATTTACATGTGTGTTTCATTCATAATTAGCCTTTTGCATTTAGATGGAGCGATAGGTTGGGTGTAGCTGGGGGCGGTAAGCTCTGTCACCCCGAGCCGAGCTCTGTGGTGTTGCACACTCAGCGATTACTCCAGAGTTAACCAGAGAGGCTTCGCTGCCTCTCACTTTTCCTTCGCCCTTGAAGAGACCAGGAGTTGTCAGGGTCCTCATAAAAACCCTGAACGATTGCGTCCGCGCGTTCTTCCTCTCTTTTTCTACCCTTTTTTTCCCTCTTCTCCTTCCAAAACCTGGCCATCTGTCTAATTGTTCACCTCCATCGCTTTAATGCTTTTTACATGCTTTTTCCCCCCTCTTTCCAGGCAATAAACTTTATTTTCTTCGCAAGACTTCAATCTGCAGGGGGAGGGCAGACGGGCAGGCAGGCTGCTCACCTTCTCCCTGCTGGATTTGCTCCAGTGCCCCCCCCCTTCAACCCCCCCTATATCCTCCCTCTGGTCTCCCATTACTCCATCTCTCCTTCCCTTCCCCCCCTCCGTCTCTAGAGGAGGGGATATGTGTTCGTCAAGCTGACACCTGCTCTCATCTTCTCTGCTGGTCATACACTCATGGAGGGCTACCCTGTTGAGGAGGCCTTATACTGACCTGTTAATTACCACACTGCTGCCTGCTCTGACCTTGTTTAGGAGTTATCTTCTCAAAATTAAATTTTTCATAAGAACAACTGAAGGCTTTCCCCACACATTTATATACATTTTCTCATTAAATCGCACATCTTCCTCTTACACTTGTTTGAACACTTGGTGACCAACTATTTCTTTCACAGCTAACCCCTTTTCACTTTACATGCATTGCTGTGTATGTATAATGTGTAGAAGTGGCCAGGAGTGCACATACAAGTCATTAAATTAGACAGTTGTCTCCTCTCACCTGTGATTACTGCTGTGTGCAGATCATATAAGCAGGTACCCTATAATTATATCTATAATAGCCATAATCAGCCCTTTAATGCTTTGTAATAGCATCAATATAATGGTATAGAGTAGCATCAAGAGAATAATTCAGGCATAGATAATGGTGTGATAGCGTGGTTTTACCCTTGAGTCACAACACTGAATTTGTTGTGTGTGTGTGTGTGTGGGTGTGCGTGTGCCTGTGTATGCATGTATAAATACGCCCTGGGGCAGTTAAGGTGTCTGTAAAATGCCTGAAGAATCACATTTCCATCTGAAGGCGCTCCTAACCCTTTCTTGTTTTCGTTGTGCTCATTGCTCCATGGAGCGTCCTTGCTGTGAGTGTCATGTACACTTAGCTCTGCAGAGACAGACACGCAGAGGAAAGACATTCCCATATGACGCCCACAGACTGGAGATCGGATCAGGGGAAAAGGCTGACAGGAGAGCAGCAGCGGTGGTGGTGATGGCGGTGGTGGCGGCGGATGGAGAGTGGAACGCTGTTCCGGGGTGTAATATGAGCTGACAGCGTTCCCTAGGGATGGTGGGCAGGACGAAGAGGAGAGGTAGCATCAGGAATACCTGGTGCTACTGAACCCAGAGCCCAGCCGAGAGTCCTGGGAGCAATATCTCACTCCTTTTCCCTTTCCAGCATGAGGGATGAGTCTAATGGACCGTTTTGTCTGAACGGAACATGCTCCATCTCGGTTCACGCTGCATGCACTTGTACACCACGGCCCCGCGTGATCTCATCTGTTGTAGGGAGATTGAACCTGGGTTGTCCGTTGAGGGGGCCTGTACTGATAAAGATGTAGAGAAGGGCAAGAAGGGGGAGAGAGTCTAACTTGATGCTTTATCACAGACAGAAAAAAACATGGTCATACGCTGTTATTAAAGAGACATGCTCCTTAAGGCCTGCATGCGTCTCTGCTGAGGCCTTTGCCCTGCAGCAGAATGCTATACAGTGGGATGGAGACGATGATGAATATTTAGCCCGTCTTCCTCAGTGTGTAAATGCAGTTATGCATTCACTTCTTAAGTCATTTATCTTTCTCTTCTCCTCTCCTCTCCTCACCCTGTCTCCTAACATATGGTGGAAGATGAGCCACACACACACACACACACACGCACACGCACACGCGCGCTGAGAACACGCAGTCAAAAGCTATGTTCTTTAGGAGACTTTAGACAGGACTGTGACTGTGTCAGCCATTGATTGAAAGTAATAGTCTAATTATTTTATTTATATATTCCAAAATAACAAATTTGCTTTAAAGGGCTTTACAATCCTTTATCACTATACCCTTGATTTGGATAAAGAAAAACTTTCCAAAAAATATTAAACTAGTAAATAAAGGACGAAACCTCAAGAAGATTCACACACAGGGGAGATCCTTAGGTCCTTATTTTTTACTGGGGAGACCTGATTGTTTAAACAGGGTGAAACAGCACACCCTTTGTATCATTTGAACTTGGACTTGAAGTTTTTTTGCTGAAGGTGATGACACTGTCATGGTAACAGTGGCAGTTTATTATAATTATACATTTGTGTTTCCTGTCCCTGCAGCACAAAGCAAGAGTAGAAGCCATGATGTGCGACCTGGCCTCTCTCCGCAGTGTCAGGGAGTTTGCTGAGTCTTACAAGGCCAAAAAACTGTGAGTATAAACCAAAATATTAATTTTCTCAACTGGATTTTTCTCTCTGATGTTTTCTGCCACTCTTTAGATTATTTACCTAAGATTTGGTAGTGTAAGAGAGATTCGACATAAAACCTCTTAAAATGTACCTGTTTACGTTAAGATATAACCTACTTTATACTCTATATCCTATGCAGTTGTTTTGAATTGAAGCTTACAGGTTGGACATTATTTTGGATCCGTTTGGATCTAAAAGGCCATCAAAAGAGAGGGGAGTCACCATTGTGAAGAAACAGTGGCAGAGCTGGCCTTTAATCAAACGTACGGCAGCACACTCAACTAACAAGTCCTGACACTGTCTCTCAGTCATTTAAAGCTAACTTTAAGTAGCCATCAGTCCCATTTCAGCTGTCCAGCTTTTGTCATGCTCCAGAGAGAGACAAGGAAACAGGGATAAATAAACAAATAAGTAAAAAGCAATGAAGACTCTCATTCAGGCCGATCACTGTAATCATCATCACGATTACTTCCCACATACACCATACTTAAAGGACATCCAAACTGTCACTGATGGACACCATATGGACAAGGCCCCAGGAGTGAGTGTGTGTATTTGTGTCGATTTGCTTGACATTGGTCGAAACAGACTACCAGACTTCATGACACTTATTTTGTGGTGGTCAGCTTTTACCGCATGTGTCTTGCTTCCCATGGTCGGACACACAGTTGCTATTTTGGGGTCATGTATTCTGTCATCAATACTGCTCATCCACCCGCAGGTGTCTAGGCAAGGGGCCGTGTGTATGTGTGTGTCTGTGTGTGCGTGAGTGTTGGTGTCAGGGGAGCCCCTTGGGGAGAGGCAGGGCAGTCATTGCCCGTAGCAGCCCTGGGGCAGGGTATGGCCATCCAGGACACGTGTCTTGGGTCACAGCCAAACCTCACGATGGCTTTCCTCACTCTGTGTCTTATAGCTCCCTCCCATCTCTTACATGTATCCTTCCCATCCAAACTGGACTATTAAGTATTAAGTATTAACCTCCCTTCAAGCCCACTGCCCCTAGAACCTCTGTCCTGTTTTTTTTGTTGTTTTTTTTTGGCATATCCTTTATGCAATTTGTTTATCTGCATCAGCCTCTTCCTCTTTCTCCCTCTCTCATGTTGTCTCTCAGTCTTTCTCTGTCTGTGTCGCTCTCTCTCTCTACCTCAGTATTTTGGCAAGGTTGTATTTCTTCATTAGCTGTGCTGTTGGGGGGGGAGTGGGGGAGTCCCAGGGGATGTCAGAGTACATTAATTCTCATCAGAAGGCGAACAGAGCAGAGTGGAGGCTGGGAGCTCTGAGCTGTGAATGGCACTGGGCAGCTGTCTGAGTCTACCACCACTCTATTACTGCACGTATGTCTTCAGGCATAACACACACAGGAGCGTGCGCACACAACGCACACGTATATGTGCATACATGCACGGACACAAACTGAGACAATTCTGCGTGCAGACGCATACACACACAGTTTTGTAAATACAGAGACAAACACACTCATACACACGCACAATAATGCTCCTGCATCGTGTCATTGACAGGTGAAATGTAATCAGAGTCTTTTTCTTTTCCTTCTCTCGTTTCTCACTCCCTTGCTTTTAAGTGCTTTAGTCAGTGGCTTTCACGCTGCTTTTTGTTCCATTGACCCCAATTCTGCTTTAATTGCCTGTCCTTTGAAATGAAATTACCTGGATATTGATATTGTTGAATGCAGTGCAATTTCATTGGGATGTAATTGATGGAGGACAGTGTGTGACAGAATGCCCCTAATACAATTTCCACTGAACGGTCGGTAATTAACACATGCAATTTGTTTTCACCTGTGATTTTTGCAATTATCCTATTCTAATTTTAAGCATATTTTGTTTAATAAGTGGTCTGTATAAATACATGCACGCTGGATCACATAAGTCTACCATTCTTACATTTCTTTGCATTATGGTGACTGTAACACCGTCAGAATGTTTGAGGGTGTCTTTGCACACTTTACAGGTATGCACTTCTGGTGTGTGAGTTTAAATATGGATCAGGATGAGTGGTGTACACATATCCATATGTTTGTTGCCAGGTTTTTCTGTTGCCAATAAAGTGCAGTGTTAATGACCAGTAGTCTAAGCCCAGCTCACACAGGCAATCTCTTCCTGCTGGCCCACATTATCATAGAGGTCAGGGGTCATACCCAGGAGGGTTATTTAAAGTAAATATATAAAGTGATGTCTCCCTGTTTGGTAGTTAACACCCTCGTTTGACCAGCGCTGAGATTGCACAGTGCACACAGTGTTGTGTGAGGTCTTAATGTGGAAAGAGGGACTGTGGTATGCGGCAATAGGCCTATTAAAGACATTCATTAGACCTGCGCTTATGAGAGAGGGACTAACTGGTGGGCAGTTGAATTAACAGGCCTTTTACATTACAAGCAGACTCACCAGAGGCCCATCTGAACTGCGTGGGGGAAATCGCTCTACTGGCCAGAGAAAAGTTGGTTATTGGACTTTCTGATCACAAATTTGTGATTATAATGTGAGTGACATACTGCGTTTATGTTATAGTGTTAGGTCACAAAAAGGACCCACACCAAATGTAAACCTTAAGTGCTGTAACTGACATAATGATCAGTTTAAAACAACAGCCACAGTGAGAGGTTGAAATGTTAGGTCGAGAGTTCACGCCTGTGGTGTTAATGTGCAGCTTCGAGCCAGTACATTGGTAACAGACCCAAGAGTTTTGCCTTGTATAGCTCAATGTTACTGTTCTTCACACTCTATTAGACAGGGGAACACTGGTCCAAAAAATACCAACGTGTTTTGTTTTATTTGTTTTCAGAGCAGAACTTGACATCACAGCAACTGTTGTGTTTTACTCTTCAATCTTGTTTTATTCGGTTCATGTGCAGGCCACGTCATTTATTTACATTTCTTTTTTTCCCTACCAAGCCAAGCCATTAAGTTAGAAGTCCTTACCTTTTAGTATTTTGGGTGAACATTTGAATATCTCACTGCGAGTGTGTGTGCTCTGTTGATAATGTGCTGAGGTCGGCATTCTTTAAGTTGACTTGTGACTAGGTTTGTGCTCTCTAATGAACCTTGTGTGTTCGGAGGCCTGAAGGTGATCCTACAGTACACTCCTATGTAATAGCATGGGATGGCTCATTATAGCAAGGCATAACAATTCACACATTAATTTTCCAGCATCCAGTTTTTAATTAATCCAGTAGGCAGTCTTAAACACAGGGTACACAAATTGCCTTCGGCCTCATAATTAATTCTAATGGAAGAAATTAGAAATTGGTGGGGTGTGTTTGGATTGTTCGGCTGTGTTACTGTGGTTTCGAGCTCGCTGGAGCGACGCTGTCACCGACAAGGATCTCTCGCTGCCCTGACCAATCCAGCAATCTCCGCTCACTGGCACGCGAGCAGGGAGTGTTACTCACTCGCCCCCACGCCGTCTGCAAGAATGAAAATGCCATGCATGTCTGTGTAAAAGCACATGCTTTTTTTTTTATTGGTTCCTGAATAAAGTCAATTGTTTTTTATACCATGACTTGTGTGTGTATTGTCTTTGATCTGCTCTCTTCTGCTCAGCCTTTCCGAGTCGATGTGTTGGTGGGTTTGGTTACTCAGAGTAGTTACACAGAGCCTGTATCAACTTCATTACTTCCACCACCCTTGTGTGTTGAAACGGTTTGAGATTGCTTTTCAATGTGTTGTTGCTCTTGGATTCCAGCCAGCTGTATTCAGTATCTACAGTACCTGTCGAGCCATGGGGAGTTGCACTGGAAACCTCTGTATCATATCAGCATGATACTGATACTGATGCTCTGTCTCTGTAGACCGCTAAAGTCTATCACACAGGTGGAATAAGACACCCCGTTTCCTTTCTCTGCCTTCGCTTTTCACTATTCCATCTTCTTTTATTTCTTCTCCCTGTCTCTTCTTACCTCTTCTTCAGCCTAATATGGTATGAAAATCCTCTTTTTATGCAGCTGTGTCTTCTTTGTTTTCACTTATAATCAATAAACAATCAAACATGTTTTATTTCCTGCCTTCTTCCCCCGCCCTGTAGGCCCCTTCACATTCTGGTGTGTAATGCAGCTGTGTGCACTCAGCCCTGGAGATTGACGGAGGACGGCCTGGAGTCCACCTTCCAGATCTGCCATCTAGGTCACTTCCTGCTTGTCCAGTGCCTACAGGACGTGCTGCGTCGCTCGGCCCCTGCTCGTGTTGTGGTGGTATCTTCTGAGTCCCACAGGTAAAGACGGTAAACTAGGCGTGTAAAACACTATTCCTGCATCTTTTAAAAAAAAAATGTTTTATCTTTATTTATCCAGGTAAGTCGATTGAGAACAATTTCTCATTTGCAACGACGACCTGTCACACTCACTCACACTCACACATTCATACCTGGGAGCCACAGTGTGATCTGCTGGCCACTGAGTAGCTCCACTGGAGCGGTTGGGGCTTGCTCAAGGGTACCTCAGTGGTGGTAATGAGGGAGGGACAAGTGCTGCTCTTTCACTTTCCCCACCCAGATTTTATCCTGTCAGTCTGACCTGCTGGTCTCGAGCTCGCTTCCTTAACCCCTTGGCCACCACTGCTCCTGCCTCATCATCTACATCACACGTGTCAAACTCTAGGCCCGAGGGCCAAATCCGGCCCTTCACAGGTTCTGATCCGGCCCGCATTTCAATTTAGGTTCACAATAAAGTTAGACCCACCTAGTTTTTGCCACTTTTTTTTTGGAAGTTTTTGTCTCTTTTTCAGACAATTTTGATGCTTTTTTCCAACGTTTTTGGCGCTTTTTTCAACGTATTTCTCGCTGGCTGAAGTACTTTTTTGCCGAACTTTTTGGGGGGCTTTATGATGCCCAAAATGTAAGTGAGAAGACCACAGTATATGATACATGCAATAATACAGTCAAATATATTTGACTTTTTCTCTTAAATAAACACATGTCAATAATCTCTACATGTCTGGCCCTTGATGGGATTCTCATTTTCCAGTGTGGCCCTCTGGGAAATGGAGTTTGACACCCCTGATCTACATGGTCTCAGGAGAAGACCATTGAAATAAGCCTTATAGGATTTAAAATTGACAGTTTGGCTATTTCAATAAATTAAAAGCATGCCCTTTGCATCTCCATCATTGCCCAGGTGAGCATGTGGGTGACTTTGAATCCTGCTTTCTTTACGTCCATGTATGGGGCATTGCTGCGTATGTTGGGATGTAACTGCGAGTTGTAGATCAGTGGAATAGTGTGAAAACCATTGGTAGGACTGTGTAACGCATCATCCAAATGCACATGTGCGTCCTTGTGGGCGTGTACAAGACACACCTGCTCCACAATAAAAAAAACTGCTCCATAGTGTTACTAGAGGTAAAACAAAATCCACAGGGTTACACAAAGTTACCCTATATTTCAGTTTTGAGTAAATCTTGTTTTTTCCTTCTCATAGTAGATTATCTTGGGTTCCTTTTTTATGTCTCTGGGTTTGGAAATATAATGATTTTTACTGAGGATGATTGCAAAATGTGTTAGGAAAAAATACCTCAGCTAGGCTGTTTAATACCAAGTATTAAACCCTCACCACTTGCATACATTTGAGATAAACTGTCACTGGAAACCATAGACAGACATGAACTGAGCTAAACAGTCCTTTGAGGGTGTGTTGAACAATGTCGCTCGCTCCCCCGCTTTCAAGGCAGAGCTGTAATTTGTGATTATTGCTAACAAATACAATTGACTTGAGTTTACTTGACTACACACCACCCCAAATATTACTGTTTTTATTTTGAAATTCTTAGTGATAGAAATCATTTAAGCTAGTTAACCCTCCAGTTAACTAGTCGTTTCCATCAACACAGTAAACACAGTTTTATTTTTTAATTGATTTATTTCATACAGATCAGCACAGTACCACACTCTTCTGGCATCTTCAGTTTTCTAGAAAATATACTTTCTTACTGCTTTCTGTGACTGTAAAAAGCTGATGTGACAACAGGTTGCCATAATGGAAATCAACCCCCCCCCCCCTCGCTGAAGGGTTGGAAATGTTGTTCACCGTGAGCACCACACTGTTGTTTCCCCTGTCTTCCCAACATTTACAGTTAAGCCATATTTGAGTCAACAACTCTTCAACTCCAGTCATGCAGTTAACTACGCTACATTGGCGAGTTCACTACAAACTGATAACTCAGACTTAATGCATATTGTCAAACATGACAGCCTCACTCACTGAAAACTCATTTCCCTCCACACGCTGTCACTATGAATTAAACGTATCATCAACATGATGGATGGACTTATCAGCTAAAATTAACTTTGATCAAGTATCTGCTCCTTTCTGTCTGAGCCCCTGACTCAGCCCCTTTCTCCCTTCTCTCCCTCCTTCTGCCATCTATTGTTTTTTAAGTCTGTCTTTTTTGGTAACTCCACTCCATAGGCGTCTGTTTTTCCTGTCATTCAGTAGACAGGCATGATGTCTTGCAGTGATCTGTGAGCCCAAGCCCTGAGCCGTGTGTGTGTGTGTGTGTGTGTGTGTGTGTGTGTGTGTGTGTGTGTGTGTGTGTGTGTGTGTGTGTGTGTGTGTGTGTGTGTGTGTGTGTGTGTGTGTGTGTGTGTGTGTGTGTGCGTGCGCACGCGCGTGTGTGCGTGCGCACGCGCGTGTGTGCGTGCGCGTGCGCGCATGCAACATTGATCCAGTCCTCAGTCAGTCACACGGCCAAGCAAAGTGATTGATTGGAGCTCGGCAGAGTGACCTGAAACAAGGAGAACATACGCAGAGTTATTCTAGCAGATCAAACAGCAGCACTATTACAGGAGCCCTCGTATGAGTTATGTTATACAGACTGTCATGCATGAGAGGACAGGAGCGGCGGAAGGGATGGTTTGACACTCAGATTCACTCGTGGTCACACTGCTATTTCGTGCTTTAGGAAAAGTAATGGGAAGAGAGAGTAGTAAAAGCTTATTGAAAGAAAGCATGTCATAAAGGGAGTATTGACAGAATATGATTGATGTAAGACTTGCCTACACAGTAAGAACAGTGAGGTCACGTAAGTTTTGGTGGTGTGAAAACTATCTGGCTGCTATTGGGATAGAGTGTACAATTTATACATATCGCAAGGCCAAAAATGGTCAGGTATTCTCTACACTCTTTGCCCTACAGCTCCCTCTCTCCTTCTCTGCCTCCCCAACACATACACTCACCTTCCCTTCTCTCCTCTACAAGCAGCAGTGGCTTTAGCCCCTTCAAAGAGGGCTTAGGCTGGACCAGAGGGAGTCAGTTACACACCGACACAGACTAGAGGGAAGGGAAGAAGGAGCGGAAATAGACAATATCTCATATTACATCTTCCATTCTGTCCACCTCATTCCAGACCTATATTACATCTATTGAAGTCGCTCCCTTTTTTGTTTGTGTTATTTTCAGTTTCTGCTGATTTCCCGTTTATTCACTTAGCCTCCCCTCACAAGCAGTGTGTGACCCCTGACCTGGCAGCATATTGTATTCCCTAAGCCCCTTGTCCGTTGGTAAAGCATTGACCTATAAGGGACAGGGGTGGGAGAGATGGACACACGGGTAATGGCTGGACACTTTATCAGTTTCCACCACAGGGGCTTATTGTGGAATTGGCCCCATACAGGTTTACTTTGCCCTAGTACTGCATCAGATCTGGTCAAACAAGGGGAGATAATATCCTTAATGAAATTACCTCTGAGAGATCTGAGCTGCAGCTCTGGCTCCGTACTTTTATGTGCAGACAAGATATTTTTGTTCACCAAAATCTGTATTTTTTTATTATGCAAGTTTGTGTGAATCATCTTGCAGGGTAATTCATTGATTGCAATATTACTGTAAAACCACATTCATTTGTAACCGGGGAACTGCATTTGGTGCTCAATCAATTGATTTATCAACCTCTACTTGCTAAAGTAGTTATGAAGTTGCAGCACATGAAATGAAAAGCCTGCAGATGTTGTAATTTAGCCAAGCAAGGATGTTGCGGAAGGCGACAGTAAACAAGAGGCAGCGAGCTTGTAAAATCACAACAAGGAAACCAGGTGACATTTTGATTGGTTGTTTTCTAATGACTGGATTAATATGTAGGATGTGTTCCACCGGTTTGGAGCCTATGTCTCTTCCTCCCACACATACACAAACACACACGACACACAGGGAGTGTAGCTTTCGTGCCCATGTATTGTGATGTTATTGCCGTGACTGCATAATAACACAACGAGTAGTGTAATGTTTAAGGGGCCTTGTCAAACATCTGGACTTTAACAGCTCTGTCGCAGGCAATTAAAGAACATCATGTCATGTCTTTGATTTGTGTGTAGCCCGCGCCACACATCTGCCAGTAGAAAGCGCGCACACACACACTCACTCACTCACTCACTCACTCACTCACTCACTCACTCACTCACTCACTCACTCACTCACTCACTCACTCACTCACTCACTCACTCACTCACTCACTCACTCACTCACTCACTCACTCACTCACTCTAACTACTCTCTTATTCTGGACTGTGTTTCAGGTTCACAGACCTGTTAGACTCTTCTGCCAAGGTGGACTTGGCCCTGCTGTCTCCCACAAAGAAAGAGTACTGGTCAATGCTGGCTTACAATCGAGCCAAACTCTGCAATGTCCTCTTCAGCAAGGAGCTCCACCGCCGCCTCTCGCCACACGGTGTCACCTCTAACGCGGTGCATCCTGGGAACATGATGTACACCTCCATTCACCGGAGCTGGTGGCTGATGACCTTTCTCTTCTCTCTGGCCAGACCTTTCACCAAGTCTATGGTAAGGGACAAAACCATTCTGAAGCATGCATAACCTTGTGACTGCACAAACTGTAGCATGACCTGACCGATGACCACCAAAAACACTTTTAATTACCAACAGCGGTTGGTAACCACCATAATGGATTGGTTGACTTTTTGTAACTTTGCATTTCACCAGAGTTGCTCTGTATCTAGTTATACTTTTCTACATGGAAAGAAAGTCAGTGAATCCACCACACTTTGTTACTATATTCTTGTTCTGACTCTGATGTGTCCCTAACTGAGCCTATATTTGTCTTGGCACGTTCCTGGGAGAAAGGAGAGGAAAAGGATGGAGAGGGGCTGATCTGCTGAGTGCTGAGGGCTCAGGGAGAGAGTCTGGGTTTCACAGATAGAGAGATAGTCTGTGGTTTGTTTTCCTCTTCCTCCTGTCACTGTTTATTTAACTCAGAGAGGCAGTTCCCCTATCCTCTCACAAGGGTAGGCGATATTCCAGATCCTGTGTACCGCAACTATTAGGTTACAGTAAATGCACTGAACAAACTCAAGTCTCTCCCAGGCATGTTCTCCGGAGGACTGGGATAATAAGCTCTCTGTCAAATATGTTTTTACCATCTAGCCCATTCGCATCAGGAGAATCTATTACCAGATATTTTCAGATGCATTATCTTAAGTTCTGAGTCATATTAGCAGGCTGACTCAACTTTATTTTTCAAAGACCTTTCTGAGAGCAGAGATAGAGTAAAGATGTTATGTCCTCACAAGCTGTTTTAGAGCGATACAAAGAAAGGAGGCCAGGTGCTGTGCCAGAGGGATCTGTGTTTTGTATCTGTTTACAGCTTTAATTTTGAATGATAAAACTAGATTCCCCCTCAGAGAATTGACACTCCAGTGTGATGCGGCTGGGAGTTAGCGTGCCCCTGTGACCCTGGGAGTGTTATTGGGTTAACAGCTCCAGGTAGGGTCTTCCTTTGGCATACTGGCCCAGGCAAGAGGCTTGGGACACGGAATGTCATTCTCTGGTGGGGAAGGAGATACGGGAGATACAGCTGTATCAAGTATGTGTATTTGGGCTCACCTGTACACACAGCGGTTGCTCTGACTGGAACCAAACCACTGCATACAGGATGCACCTTCTCCTATTAAGTAGTTACCCAGGGAGACATGAGCTGGTGTGTGGGGATACTCACAAAGCTCAGCAGCATTGGTTTGACATTTTCCCCTGAATTGAGAATGTGGCCTGTGTTTGGCAAAGACTGGAGGCCTCCCTTTTTATTATGGCTATCCACTGAACAATACTTTAGAGTATCCAGCTTTCTCTTAGTCTCTGCTTGTGGTCACAGGCAGGACATGGGGTCTCCATAAGGGTGTTGGGGGTTCACTTTAATGCTCACCTGGGCAATCGAGGAGAAAGCTCAGGAGAGAGGTGATTGGGAGGAACAGCCGGCCTGATCTGAACCTGAGGGGTGTTTTGTTATTGGACTTCTGTGCCAGTTACACACTGCCAATTGTACCTCAATGATCACAGAATGTTTACCCAAGTGCGGATGTGCAGTTGAAGTTGATGAAGCATTTTTTTCATTTGATACAACAGTTTGGTTAAAGAATGTTTGCATTGTAAAGTTACCTAAAGTATATCTACAGTACAATACTGCTGTCAATGGCGTCCAATTATATCATAATATGTTACTAATACTGCGAAGGTTTCCTCTCAAGGCAATAACCTCTGTAGTACATCTCAGAGTGGCAACTAGTGCGAGTGTGCATCGGCTGTGGGTGTACAATAAATGACTGCATGGAAGTGTTCATAGCACACGTGTGTGCTTATAGGGTGATGTAGGGTGCCTGAGGTTAACGTCCTCACACACCTTGGATATGAACGATAAAATCCAACACCATGATTTATCTTAGTCTATATTGTGTCCTCTGCTCTGTAAGACTTTTCAATTGATAGCAGCTCTCTACCCTTTAGGCTCCGTGGCCTCCTAATATATGCTTTAGTTTGACTATTACATCTTTCCATTAGCTACTCTTCATACTTTATCAATTTAGTGTTTGCACTGAAGGGAAAATGTGATGTGTTGAAAGGCAGCGTGTTGGAGTTTTAGTGAAGCGTTATTCTGATCCATCATGTTTGACAGACACAAGGCCTCAGGCCGTCATTTGTCTCTCCTCCTTCTGACATAGGATGAGAGATGAGAGGAACTGCTCCTCAGCACCTTTCGCAAAATGCCAAGCTAACCATTTCCTCAATTTGACTCTTTACGTTCTGTAACATTTGTCTTAGCTCTTTTCATCATTTCCTGTCTTGTTTCAATTTCAAACCTGGTCTGTGTCAATTTTAGCTGGATAGAAGAATTTAGATAGAAGTGTACCCTAGAGTGGAGGACTTTTGAACACGTTTGTGTTCTTTGTGTGTCTAAGAGAAGAGTGTGTTGACGTTTTGGATACGAGCGCACAGATGCAATTAGCAGTTTCTCCTCCAGAACGGTGCTATGGCTTTTCTGCACGTGGTTAATTAAACGTAGTGTAGATGTTAGTAAATATTAAAGGACAAAGGTAGAGCTAGTAATTAAATTCTGGTGTGCTGACACAGCGATTAGCTAAAACTCATGTCTGATAAAGGCCACACACAGACACACAGCCTTACACACAGACACACACTGATACAGAGGCACACCCTTAAGCTGAGCATTTGCTCTTATTTAAATCTGGGGTTGATAAGGCCCCTGAAAGTGTATCCTCTTTAAAATCCCACTCCTCACTCCTTCTGCCCCCACATTAAGGGCTTAATAAAACAGTGATATTATTTCAGTTATTGGTTGCAGGGATATGAAGATGGTATCGCTTTAATTGCTTGCGTACGCTTGCGGGATCCATGGAGATTGTTCTGGGATGCAAACATAAGCAGAATGTCGACTCCAAAAAACAATCACAGAGCCCTTGTGTGTGTTCTTGCACAAATAACCAGCCTCTCATTTAAAACACAGGTTTGATTTATAGGAGCACAGGTGGAGTGATATACAGTTGCCCTACACACACACACACACACACACACACACACACACACACACACACACACACACACACACACACACACACACACACACACACACACACACACACACACACACACACACACACACACACACACACATGAATTCCCAATATGGAGAAGACTGAAACAGCTAGAGTTACACGTGGTCCTAAATCTTTAATTTGATTGTTAAGTAAAGGCGAGGAAATGTCATGTCAGGCTATAAGCTCTGCAGTCACTTTTACCCTTCACTTTTATCTTTTTGCTTCTGCATTTTGCTTGCATATTACCAAAAACATATTTTGACTTTATTACATATTTGACTTTGTGTTGTGGATTCTACTTAAGGAAAAGAAACTTCTCTATTAGCAGGGAGCACAGCCCACTCTGCTATTGATGTACAGAGCTGATTCCATTTTGCTGAGTTGAGAAAGGCATCTATAAAGAGCCATGACATTTTAATCAGCCAAACTATCTCTCACTAACATCATGTTCCCCTCCCCGCGCCTTGATCTACTTATCAGAGATTGTGCGACCAGGCCTGTAACTCCTGTTTCTTTAATTCAGCGTGTTTAGAGTGGGAGTTTTCCCTGTGTCCTTTGCTGTGATTATCAGCGTTGAATGATCTGGCCTGCAGTGGTGTGTGTACTGTATGTGTACGTGCCCGGATATGTGTGTGTGTGTGTGTGTGTGTGTTAGAGAGTGAGACTAAGTAAAAAAATAACAGTGGTTATCACAGTTCTGTGTAATGTTCAAAATCTGATTGACACAGATTTTGGTTAATTTATTTGATCTAGGATAGTACTTCAGGATAGGATTTCGGGACTTTAACTATGTATGTACAGTATATGCTGTAAAACGTATTAGACAGTACACTTTGAATCAAAACTCGCACACTTTAATAGCACAGAATGAATTTCAGTGACTGTTGCAGTTATTAGTTGGGCTGTAACCTTTGTGAAGTTGTCACCGTCTTGTAACGCTGACCCTGTGACATTTTGTTGATTGACTGATTGCTCCCTCAAGAACAGTGTACCCTCAGGCTCTGAGCAGCTGTGCTCAGCCTATACCCATCTAATCTATACTTTAACTATAGGCACAGACAGTGCTGAGCTGAATGGAGATCAGTGTGGGCAGTGGCTCCAGTCATCATCCTCTATAATGGATAGAAAGAGGGGAGGGAGGCGTTGTGGGCACAGGCCTAAGAGGCTCCGCTGGTCCAATCAGACACCTCAGTTCCCCCAGGGGACGGTTTCATCAGCGCTCTCGCCTAGTCCCATGCTTCTTAGCGTTTTAGCATGATTATTTTACCCAGGATCCTGCCTCGGGCACCAGGCCACCTTTTTACATATGCACAGGCTGAACTTTTGACCAGGCACCAGGAGTCAGGACTGTATTAGAGAAACGGTTGTTCAGTCAGGAGAAGTGGGACCTCCAGTGCCTCCTCTGCTGAGCCTTGCCTACTGTGACCAGGAGCTCTCTCCTGCACCTCGGGGGTTAACCCCAGAGACAGGTCCTGCAACGACGATGTCAGCATTACCATATAACAGACGTACAGTGGTTGGGTGGTTGGCGCTGTTTGTGAGCACAGCAGCCACTTTTACATCAGTGTTCTTTATCAGTTTCTCTACTGCAGACAGACATAAGGTCAGGTGCTCTATCTGCTATCTGGTGTAGCACACAGACGCAGTGGCTCTGCTGCACACCCAGGCAACCTGTGTATGTGTGTGTATGTGTGTTCCAATGTTGTGTGTGGTGCTCAACCATGTGGAGAGAAAGAGGAGCAGAGGTCCCAATCTCCCTGCCAGCCCCCCCTCTACCCCCCACCCCCTTCTCCTCTGTGGGGTTAGATGAGCTGCCAGGCCCTTGTAATAGAGTCCTCTTGGATGATTAGGAGCTACACAGGAGGGGGTCAGCTCCAGCCTGACTGGAGACACTGTGTAGGTTTTCCTCAGTGGTGTAGACAGAATATTACATATTATGCCAATTGGTATGAGGTGCACATATTCAGGGTGAACATCTCTGATGATGCATCAATTTCCTTTTTGAGGCTATGTTTTAGATCATTTTTGAGGAACTAGATACAAACGAGTACCGTGATATTCCAGCCAGACATTCCCTGCTGTGCTGCTGCACTGTGTATGGAAGGGAGAGAGACGGGGAGGGGGAGAGAGAGACATAGAATGGGAGAGAGACACATAGGGAGAGAAAGATGTGTTGGTGTGGGTATGGATAAAAGCATACAATCCCATTTGGCTGTATTGACATGTGTGTTCCTGCCCAATCCTGTTACTGGGATTATTGTCCACGGAGATACCATTTCATTAAAGAAAACACACACACACACACACACACACACACACACACACACACACACACACACACACACACACACACACACACACACACACACACACACACACACACACACACACACACACACACACACACACACACAGTGGGTGAACAGAGATGGCCTGAGGCCTGGTTATGTGGTCCATTGCACAGGGAAACTGTGTAAATGGTTTATTGTGGATGAGTTGATGTGATGGAGAGCGTGTCTGGATCAATAAAGAACCAATCAAATGCTGACAGCCTGCTACTGTATGCAGTCAGTCATTCACCCCTCCTGCCTGAGTACAGTTATACAACATGAGTGTGAAGGAGGTATGAACAATATCCGTGTTCAAAGCAGAAGTTTAAAAAGAAAGTAATTTTTTAACAATCAAACTTCTACTACTTTAATTTTGTATAGCTGCTTAATGCTACATAGTGATAGTTGATAATGTTGTTTTTTATAAACACATTTGTGCACATTAGTTTTTACCTCTTTATAAGATGTCTTTCTATGACAGACTTTAATAGTTCTGTTGGTGAAGAAACATTACTTAAAGCCTCAACCACATCCTCCCTGGTCCTCCAGCTCCAGACACCTCAGGGAGGCCATTAGACGTCTCCCCAGCCTGGGTTGTCTGAGTCTGTGCTGAGGCTGAGCTGCGGCTGGGCTAAATTACCCCAGAGCCACAGGTCAGAGCCAGCTAGACCCTCATTGCCAAGGGACTCTCTCTCTAATAGAAGGGATCAGAACAGGCCAAAGAGCCAGAAACTGACCTGGCCAGAGAGACATCCTTACTCACTTACCCTCTACTCTTCCACATTGCCTCCTTCACCCTCCATCTCTCTTACCTTTAGAGCTTCAGAGCTTTTCTCCTGTGACCCTCAGAGAGGGGAAAATGTAAACCCCCCCCCCCCCCCCCACACTCGACACACAAACACACGCACCACTCCCTTCCCTCTTTGTTGTGACATGGAGCTGATGGACTATTTTTCAAATTGATTTCAAAAATGTACATAAGCAGCCGATCCCCTAGCCCAGATTACCTATTGATTTTTAATATGAAAAGCTCATTATATAAGCAGGAACTGCAACACAAAAAGCTAGCCAACCTTTGCATAAATCCTTTAATTGAATTTCCAGAGCCCGTGGTTCTACATTTTTTAATTAAATCCATTTCTTTTTTTAAGGGTTGCTGTGTAATTTGCATGCTGTGAAGTGGGTGCTGTCCCAGATAAAGTGCCATTGATCCTTATTAAGGCTCACCTCTGGGCTCGCTGAAAACCAACCGCAGAAATTAAATGTGCTCATGGTGCATACACTTATTGCCCGCATGATAGGATTAGAGGCAGAGGGAGAGAGAGAGAGAGAGAAGGGGGGAGATAGAGATGGAGAAAGGAGTGATGGGGTAAGGGTGGGGGGCTTATTATTAATAGTTGTTCATATTAATGTAATATTTCACCTTTTCATCTTCTGGGGCGAGATTGTGAAGAGCTTGTTTATAAATACATGGGTCCAGGTATTGTTTGGGTTTCTCATCAAACCCACTGTGGTCTGATGTGTTGGGGTGTCACGGGGCGCTGTGATTTCACAGTTTGATGGTAGCATTCAAATCTGTCACAACACTGACGGACATAGCCCCATGTTTACACCTTTTACTGAAAAACATGCACCTCTTTCTATTTCGTTTCAAATGAGGACAAATGCTCCTGATCGTATGATTACGTGTAAATGAATCCAATGATCATATCTCTCGTTGATCGTCAGGAGGTCCTGGTCTGCAATCTTTCTAAGTAGAGGGTGTTTAACTACCTATTTAGATTAAATGATACTTAATTTTCTTGTCCTTACCCTACTTAGCATCATGTAACCGAGAGCGTGTGAGAAGTGATTTTTATCCTGCATTTGTGCTCTGTGATTGCTGGTAAAGCAGGCCTCTCCTTCCTTGTCTTCCTGTGTGGCTATATGCAGACGGTGGAGTAAATCAATAGGGATTAGCCTGTGACCCCAGCCACATACTTATAGCCCAGTCCTCGCTGCTCACACATCTCTCATCAGTTTCACTTAAACACTGCACCTCACTCAATAAGGCACCACACGCTAATTCATTTCAAAGATGGAGAGGCTCCTATCACAGACCTCGCTCTCTCTCACACACACACACACACACACACACGCACACACACACACACACACACACACACACACACACACACACACACACACACACACACACACACACACACACACACACACACACACACACACACACACACACACACAAAAGAAGAATAGTTACACATTCAGATATTAAAACAATAGTCACCACATTTTCTTTGTATATACAGTATACACATAGTGAGGCAATGAGATTAGGACTGCAACTAATTATTATTGCCATTATTGATTAGTCTTCGTATTATGTACTGTATCTTATTAATCAATTCATTGTTTGGCCTAAACTAAATGTTACATTACATATAATGATTGTCCAACCAACAGTCCAAAATCCAAAGATTTTCAGTTTAGTATCATAGACAAATAAGAAAACTACCCCCTATATTCACATTGAAGATGCTGGAATCTGTAAAAGAATTACTTCATCACATCAAAATTGTTGCTGATTAATTTTCTGTCGATCAACTAATCAAGATGAAAAAAATGTAAACATTTGAAAGGGAAATACAAAAATAGGAAGATGGAATAAAGTCCAAATACACTGCTAGACACCAAGAGAAGTGAGTGAGAAAAAGGTTTGTTTTAATTTGGGTAAACTGACCATTCAAGTGCTGGGATCTTCTGGTAGGTTTTCACATGAGTCTGGCTGAAAATGGCTGTCTCACAAGAAATGTCAAACGATGAAATATAAGTTTATTTTAGTCAGTTCATTTAAGATAAAAAAGGAGGAAAAGACCAAATACCTAATTCAGTCTGTAAAAGTTTCTTAATTGTGGGGGATGTTTGGGATGTTTGACTTTCTCTTATGTACAAACACACACACTTGCATTCTCTCCTTTTCTCTGTCTCCCTCTTGAAATATTGACATCGGCTGACTGATTGGTCTGATCTCTCTCTATCTTTTGTGTACATGTCCATGTGAAGCACGCACATATGCAAGTGTCTGTGTGTGTGTGTGTGTGTGTGTGTGTGTTGAGCAGTGCAGTGCAGTGTCAGCAGCATGTGCTGCAAGTATTGACCCAGGCCTGTCCTCTGCTCTGACTGGCTCTTGTCCCTAACTTGTCATCCTCACTCACTCTCTCTCTCTCTCTCTCTTTCTCTCTCTCTCTTTGTCTCTCTCTCTCTCTTTCTCTTTCTCTGGTGGATGATCTCCTTTTGAATTGATCAATGTTTTGCCACTTTTTAAATAGTCATTGTTCACTTTTTAACTAAAAAAAGTAGTGGTCTAATTTGCTAGCCTGTATTTAACAAAATCAACATTGCATTAAAAACTTTGCATGAATGCACATTAATCTGATAGGGGTTAGATATGTAAATGATCTCAGTAATGCCTATGACTAGTGACTAGTACCTGTGAGCTCGGCAATGCTTTTAACCCACAAACAGGTTCACATAATGCTCATCGCTGAGTGATGGCGGAAGGTCAAATCACACACAGAGGAGGGTGTCCTTTTCTCCTGGGACAAACCTATATAACCATATGAAGAATGTTTCACCTCTCATTCCCCTGTTTGTATAAACAGACTGATGATTAATTTCCCGTATTTTGCCTTTTTTTCTATCAATACTTTTTTGCATTCTATAATCCCCCCATCACTTATACCACCTTCTCTTTGACACTATTATTTTTTTTTTTTTTTAGTGCTGTCTCTCTCTCAGGTGGGTAGAAACAGCTACTCACTGATGTGTGTGTGAGGGTTCTGGCCAGAAACAAAAGGCTTTGATTTCCCTCATTTCAGTTCATAATATAATCAATCAGTCTAAAACAGCTTGGCTCCTTTTCTGTCCTCCCCTAACCAACCAACCATACATATTTACACACACACACACACACATACGGAGCGCCTCCTAAATGAATGTGGAGCAGGTCATTCCAGTAGTGGGGGGTTAGACCACTCTATGTGTTATTGATTGCATTGCTGTTGCATGTTGTGCTCAATCATGTGTTCCATGCGTCTGCAGTTGTCCTCTCACACCTGGCCCATTAGATTAGGCTAATGCATTCAACCATTGATTAGTCATTACACTCAGACCTGATCAGCCAATCGCCTACCTGGTTTGACTCTACTTGACCTGTGTACCCTGGCTCTCGTGTCACCTCGCCAGCTCTAACATGTTAAACACACACACGCAGCTCACAGCTCTATCTGATGTGTACCGTGTCGGGGGGTTATAGTAGGTGCGGGTTCAGCTGGGTTCACTACCTGTATGATATTCAATACTGATAGCATTTCCACGCATTTCCTAATCACATGCATCAGAGAGCTATAGATTGTATCATCAAGCATGGAACTGTTGAACCTGTCATTGATCTCCAGATTTTCCATGAATGAACGTGTTGATTGGAGTGCATAAGAGCTCCTTAAGGAAGTCACGGTGAAACCATGATGTATGAAAGGTTTTTGAGTGTTTTCATTTATTTCTTAACCCCCATTCCTCCATGTTCTTCCGCGTACATAAACCTGTCCCTGCGGTAACATAATGTAAATATATTGAGGTACTTGATGCTACTTTAAACATTTTTTTTCACTACTTTTATCTGACAGCTACAGTTAATTTACAGTTGAATACTTGACATACATTATATGTGATCAGCTAATGATGAATTGTTATAGATCAAATTAACATGGACAGTTTAAAAAAAGTATCAAAATTGATGAAGCAGAACCAAATTATCAAAAAGCATTCTTGTTTTTTGTCGTCTACATTACCTACAATGAAATGCGACTGTTGACAATGAGTCATAGTTTTTTGGGGTTATGCTAGTGTAGCTAGTGTAGCCTTGAGCCTAAAGCAGAGATGAGGAGCAGGCTACAGAGGTCTGGCAACCTCACTTCTTTCTTACTCCACTCCCCAAGATGTTTCTCATTTTCAAATTGTCAGACTTCGCTTAGCTCGCTGTGAAACCACAAAAGGCTTCATTTTTTTCACATATGCACTAGTAGTTACAAGTACAAGACCCATAAACACTTTGATGTGGTAAATCGGTGCACTTCTTAAAAAGGAGCTTTCCCATAACCTGCTACAACATAAAATGCTGCTTACAGTACATGCATTAATGCATCAATAACAATCATCAAATAATATAATATGTAATATAACTCTGATAGGCTCTGTCCTGCTTCTTAATGCCTACTTTTACTTTTGATAATTTAAGTATATTTTGCTGATAATACGTTTGTACTTTTACTTAAGTAAGCTTTTGATTGCAGGACTTTTACTTGTAATGGAGTATTTTTTGTAATGTAGTTTTGCTACTTTTACTTAAATAGTCTGCATTCTTCGTCTACCACGGGTTCTATACTCCTATATGACCAAACCAGCATTTCCAAATGTATACACTGTAGACTAGAAGAAGAAATTGTGTGTCTTTGGCTATGCCTGTCCATCCAATGTCAAGACTCTCACCTTGACAGTTGTGCTTAAGAAATACTACGTGCCCCTCTCCTACCACTCCCATCCTCCTTACTGGCTCTTTTCTGTCTCCCCCCCCTATCTACAGTATTGAGTCAGTCTGTGAGGAATGGCTGTTTTAAGGACAGTCCCATTGATGTGTGTGCGTGTGCGTGCGTGCGTGTGTGTGTGTGTGTGTGTGTGTGTGTGTGTGTGTGTGTGTGTGTGTGTGTGTGTGTGTGTGTGTGTGCGCGCAGTGTGAAGCACAGAGCTGAGTGATTGGGGATAGATGCCCTCATTGGATATGAGCTGGCTACTCCGTGGCTCTGCATTAAATTTGTATTGAATAGGAAATAAATGATTGGATAATTTTATTGATGTTTCTTGGTATTGAACATATAAACAAAATGTTCTTTTAAAGCATTGTGTGAGTGTTGTACCCCGAGGGGAGGGAGTGCTCCCAGTTGTGCTTAAGAAAGAATAAGTCCATGTTGAGTCCATAGTGTATTGGAAAAGAGAGCGAACGGATCGATGGGGACTTGGTGCTTGAGACACACTTTAATTGTATTATTTTCTTTCAGATTTCTGCCCTCCCATATCCATCTCAACGCAGCAGTGACAGATTTGATATGTATTGCCGACATTGTCATAAAGACAGATTTGAATTTATTGAACAGTTTCAAAAAGGAATTTGTTCTGCTTTTATCAGTAGACCCATATGGAGCGTAAGGGGTTGTAGTTATAGTGTGTTGTTCGACAAAAGAACTGCCTTTTTATGTTTTCAGTAATTTATTTTGTAAGCACTCTGATGCCTTTTTTGTGTACGTTAAATCAATGCTGTGCCGCTGCTGCTTGGAAGTCTTCCGAATCAAACGCGTACAACTTTCTCAAAGTGGAGATGGACTGATTCTTTCACTGTGAGTCGGATGGGAACAGATCAAAGAGATGAGAGATGGCGAGACTCTGAGTGGAGGAAACTTGTTTAATTAAAATGAAGCGATGAAGTGGGGATAGAGGGATGTTCTTTGATGCGTGTTCCGGATGCACTGTATACGTTATGCAGTTATTACACGCACTTTTTGTTTAAAAGGTTCCAGCAGAGGGTGGGACAGTAGGAGGTGTTGCAGACGCAGGGAAGGAGAGAAGGAAGGAGTGAGCTTGATGAAGTTTCTGATTATCCCACCTCCTCTGGCACAGGGAAGAATTACTGAATGCCATTTGGGTCAGTGCTCTTTATGGAACTACATTTATGAAATACACCTCTTCCCCTCTTTCTTCCTCTCTTTCCATCTCTCCCTCTCTGTATCCTTCCCTTCCACCCTCCCTCTCCTCTAATTGGAGATGCAATAAAGGTGTGTGGGGTCAGTGGTTCTTCAAGGTGAGGCCGCATGTGTGTCTCACACTAATGTTCTCCTTCAGACACACGTGCTAACCGACAGAGGAGTAGTGCCATTTTCTGCCGTGCTCACAGAAACCACAGGCCTAAAACTTCAACTTAACTCACACCGCTCACCTATTCTGTTATAACTTTCTTTCAGTAATATATGGCTCTATCAGTCGGCAGCTCCATGCTTCCTGCCCTGCCCTCCTCTCTCAACTCTGCTCCATGTCCTTGTGCCAGCCTGTTAAGCCAGAGGGCAAGCTGTGGTTGAATCAGAGACAGAGCTCTGCCAACACACCCAGCGGTTGAGGCCCTGCCAAAGGTGCAGAGGGAGAGAGAAAGAGAGAAGAGAGAGAGAGAGAGAGAGAGAGAGAGAGAGAGAGAGAGAGAGAGAGAGAGAGAGAGAGAGAGAGAGAGAGAGAGAGAGAGAGAGAGAGAGAGAGAGAGAGAGAGAGAGAGAGAGAGAGGGGAAAAAAGGAGGATGTGAGGGGGGAGAAGAGAATTTGGAGTGATTGGAAGTGACTAAAAAAAAATCAGAAAGAAACTCAAAAAAGAAAACTCAGCTGAGAGGAGTTGGACTTTTTTTTGTATTGTTGAAGAGATTATATTACAAGAAGGAAAAGAGAATTGCCTTTTTCTGTCATTTCTCCTCCTGATTGTGTTTTTTTTGTGTTGAAGATCCAGAGCTGTTGCAAAGCCACAAGTTCACAATGAAGTACAAGCTCTTTGTCTGAGGTGCGCACTAAATCTTAGTACCATTTTAGGCCAGTAGGGGTCATTGTAGTTCAACTGACTGAGCAGAACGAGCCAATGTGAAGGTAGAAGCTGCGGGACAGGCAGCTGTGATTCATTTGCTCTTGAGTCACAACTCTGTTATCAGAGGCGTTTCTGAATGTATGAAATTACAATTCTGCATGTATTAAAATAACAACATATTTTCTAATATTTGTTTTTTGAAATTCTTTTTGTTGCATACATTTAATAGCTGGTGTCCTTTGCAGGAGGCCTTGAGTCATTTAGGTAGGCTTGATGCACAGTGCACCACTCACTGAAGTAAGGATGCTAATGCAACAGAGCTTAGTGGGTCTTTTGTCTCATGTAATTCCTCATGATTCCTCGTTATGCTTTAACACAAAGAAGCAAAAGTGCAAGGCGAGTAAGATCAGGTTTACACTTGTGAATAAACACCACACCACCCTCTGCTTCACCTGCCGGTTTAGCCTAATTGATTTAGCACTTGGGCTGATAATTTAATGTCCAGGATGAAGAAGGCTTTGCAAAGTCTTTGCCTCCAGGTATTGTTTGAGACACCATTGTTGAGGAAATAATTGCAGAGCCTGTCCTCTTTAAAAGGCTGCCTCTTTTACCAGGGCTGTTGGAGTGCTGAGGAGAGTCAAACTCTCTCTCTTTCTTTCTTTCTTTCTTTCTTCCTCTCTGCATGTCTATTCATATGTTTTAACGCCATACAGTCATACAACTCGGATCTCTAGCTGTAGAGACTTTTTACAAATGTGTTAAGATGGATCTAGTCAATTTAGACAATCTTATTATTTTGTGGATTCTGAAAAGGGCAACAAAGGTGACCGGGACCTTGAAGGTTTTTGAGGTGTAATAAATGTCTCTAATTCTGTATTTGTTGAATCTCAACACTATGCTCATTAAAACTCTTGTTCTCCACCCTTAATTTGTGTATACAAATTAAGCATGCCACCACTGCCATTGACCTCCAGTAGATGAATATTAGATGAAGCAGCAGCCAATATGTGAATAGCTGAGTTCAGAATGGCAACGATTTTAATGGCAGCGAGTAGCCATTAACAGTATATCTGAAAATAGACAGAGGACTTTCCATAGATCATTAATGACGGGAAATCTATCCCTCTTTCTCTTCCTCCATACTTCAATATATATCTCCTTTTTCTATTTTTCTACCTTTACTATATTTCACCCATGTCAATGTTTTACTTGTGCACAGTATATTTCAGCTTCAGCTCACTGCTAATGTCCACACAGAGGCTTTCTTCAGAGACAGAGGCCTTTCAGGGCTCGCTATTAAAATGCACCAGATATTTGAATAGAGCCCACTAATGTCTGTTTAGTATATAATCCACGTCCCCTCCTCCCATATTCCTTGTTATTCTAGTTTAGTGCTGTAATCAAGCAGGGCTTGCCAATAAAGTTTATTGTACGGAGCCAAGTGTCAATATCACACACACACCCAGGGCAGAGAGGTCCCTTTAATTAGAATAGGAGAGAGGAGGCTGTGTGTGTGTGTGTGTGTGTGTGTGTGTGTGTGTGTGTGTGTGTGTGTGTGTGTGTGTGTGCGTGCGCGTGCGCGTGCGTGCGTGCGTGCGTGCGCATGTGTGTGCGTACCTATATGTGTCAGTGCATGTGTTTGTATGTATGTTTAGATTTTTGTTGATTTTAACCATCAGAGACTGTAAATGCCATTCAGCGTTAGCCACAGGCCTGTTCTTTGTTACAGTGACAATGTGTGTATGAATATAAAATATGATGCTGGAAAAGAAATATCATAAGTGTGACACCAACATCAAAAATGTCACTGTTTTTATGAACAAATCAATTCTATTTTTACATGACTATCGGGCCTAGATGTTTTTAATCTATGTTGAGTCTGAACAAACAGTAATCCCCGCTATATGAAGTATTGATTAGACCTACTCCCTCTCTGTGTGGCTTTATAAAAGGTACAATTGTGAAGGTCTTTATGATGATGGTATACCTGACGGGAGAAAACTTTCACAACTCCTGTGTGCCAGCTCCAGGTGAGAACAGGCACTCTTTTTCTTTTTTTTCTTTTTTCCTTTATTACAGATGAGCCACATTCAAGGTATTTATCAACCTTTTATTTAGGCTTCTCTGGAATATTACAATGAAAAATGTGGACATTTAATTCAGTGTAATTAATTATTTTAGATTCTGTGAGTGGAAGCCAGTTTTCATTTTTCCCCCTCCGGCTCTATCTTTCTCTCTCCACTCTTTCCTATTAGGCCACTTACAAACAGCCTGGTTAATATGTAGAATCATATTACTGATATGAATTCTTTGATAAAAGACAATTTGAGGCAAGGGCAAAATTGAAAACACTTCCCACTCCTAAACACACAGTCCCCCGGTGGTGAGGGGCGGGTTGGCAGCTTCAATCAAATAGTAAAACACAAAACCATTTCCCATTACAATGCAAAGAGATAAAAGACAGATTAAACGTCCTGTATGGGAGCCGGGGCTCATGCCAACCGCCGATAGCTGTGCAGCCTGACGCGGAGAGGAGAGGGGAAGACGAGGAGATCGTGACAGAGGAGAGGAAAGGAGAGGAGAGGAGAGGAGAGAAAAGAAGGGATGAGAGGGGTAAATGCGCGATGAGGTGAGGGAGAGCAGATGGAGGAGTAATTTGCGTGGGATGTGGTAGATGGGGGAAACATGGCTGTGTGTCAGTGCTGAGCGATGCCTCCCGTTCTAGAAGAAATCAATTTAGGGCGGGACGGGGACGCCGTGCATACAATAATTGAATATTACTGCTTACTATCTCCTTCACATGCAACTACTCTGCTCGGCGCCGTGAACTGTACGGAGAAGTGAATCAGGCGTTGGAGCGGGAGATAGGGGTTAGGGCAAAAATATTGAAGAGGCTCAAGTAATGTGCAGATAATAAGTTGATACTCCAAGTAATCTCTTCAAGTTAGTTCATGATTGAGATGAGGAACAGTATCAGAGTGTGTGTGTGTGTGTGTGTGTGTGTGTGTGTGTGTGTGTGTGTGTGTATTCTCTGCCTGCCCACCCTCTCTCTTCTCTCTCCCCGTCCATCATTCTGTATGTCTGTCCTGTCCTGTCTGTGTGAATCTGGACCCTGACCTATCAGATCCGTCAATTCTGTCTGGGCCACATGGCATGATCAATAATCACAACTGTTAATCAATGAGCTTTTAAATAAGCATTGACCCTGCTTACAAGGTTAGCCTCGTTTATTGGTTTACATTAGGCTAAGTAACACAATCAACTGGTCATAAGAGCAGATATGTCTTCAAAGGATCAAAAGAGAAGTTTTTTTTTTAGCTGTATAGCATGTTTCTCATCTCACAATCTGCATGCAAGGTGGTTATTTGGGCTCACATCTTCTCATTGAGAAAAGTACGTATTGGCATATACGTACGTACATATATACCACTATATATTGTAGAACAGTCTGCTTGGAAGTGTTATGTGGAATTTCATGTTCTGGTTGGCATTATTTGTTTTTCTTCATTTCAGTCACTATCTTCTAAAGTGCACTGTGTTTGATATAGTGATCCTGTAAAAAGCCATGCAGAAAGTCTGTTTGGCACTGTACGTGTCTGCACAGAATGCTCTTGCATTGCATTTTTCACTTGTTGAACTTCTTTGAGCGTTGTGCATTAAAAAAAAAAAAAACTAAAACAAAACAGAACACAACATGCCTATCCACCTGTGATTAAATGGCAAAAAAAAATCTATTACTGTCTCACAATTAGTCTTGAATTGATTAAATCAAAGGTAATTCAATCTTTAATTTGTGCCTTATTTCCACATGGTTCCTCTGTACAAACGCTCATTAATTCTTTGAAATGATATCAGACTGCTCTGTTATACTATCATTTAATCATCTCTGAACATAATAATCATCCATATATCATAACGGATGATCAGGAAACATTTAATTAGGATAATTACTCATTAATCCACCGAAGGAGCTTTTATAGAAGGTGCTTCGCAGATTGTTTGCACAGTTTGTGTGCGGCTGAGTGTGTGCACATGCGTTTTGTCTAGTGTGTACATATGCATGTGGCATGGTCGCAGTAATATTTGTCACTGTCTGATTTACTGTGGTAAGGTTGCCTTAGGATGCTGCGATCCACTGCATTTGTCTCCATTTCTTAATGGTATTTCAACAGCTTCTACACCATCGGCCGTTTCTCATTTTAATGACTGGAGAACTGTGTGTGTGTGTGTGTGTGTGTGTGTGTGTGTGTGTGTGTGTGTGTGTGTGTGTGTTTATGCACATACATGTTTCTCTTATTTCAGCAGGATACAAAGACAGAGCTCAGCTACCTGGGCTGATGTTTGTAAAGACAAAACAACATCAACAATATTTCTTTGGTTGAGTGGGAGTTGTGATTGATGTGGTAGCGACTGGTGGCTATTAAGTACTGTTACACTGGTGACGTGATTGAAATTGGGTTTCTCTTCTACCCCCCTGTTCTCTCTCTCTCTCTCTCTCTCTCACACACACACACACACACACACACACACACACACACACACACACACACACACACACACACACACACACACACACACACACACACACACACACACACACACACACACACACACACACACACTCAAACACACACACACTCAAACACAGAGATGGTACCTACAAGATCTGACAATTACAAGAGGGGCTTTTAATCAATCTGGAATGCAGCTTGGAGGGGCGAGTGATGGCAGGGGAGGAGGAAAAGGAGTGATTACTCCCTCTCAATCTTTTTCTCTCTTCCTCCCTCTGTCTCTCTCTCTCTCTTCCTCACTTTTGCTTTTTTTATGTGGTTCATCCCCTGTGATTTCAGCCACAGTCTATTTAAACAACCCTCTCCTCACTTCCCTCTCTTTCTTCTCCTGTTTTTTCCCCTCCCTCCTAGCGCGTCATGTTTGACTATTAGCTGACATGCACACAGGGAGCATCGCTCATCTCCCCAATTTCTCCTCCTCTTGCCTCGCTCCCACCCCTCTTCTCTCCTCCTCCTTCTCACTTCTTTCTCCTGCTCCATGTATAACTATTAGCAGACATGCTCTAAGGGAGTCTGATGAATATTTTAGCAGCCGCAGGGAGGGGCTCCGATCCTCCTCCTCGGCTTCCAACACAACTAATGGACCAGAGTCAGTGTTTTCCTTCGCACAACTTTACATTGTGCTCTAGGTTTCTGCACTGCACTTGAGCACAAACTGTGACATTAGACTGTGCCTTGTCTGGTTTGTCCAGGTTGTAATAGACTAGGCTAGCAGCGAGGGGCTGGGCTAGGAAGACTGGGCTCGATTGGACTGTAGCTGGACTCTGTTGTACATGTTGAGGTGCAAGATCACAGAAACATTTTCACAACCTTTTTCATCACAAAAATATTTTTCTCAATTATTTCCCTCTAATACTTCCACCTTACTAAAGGTTTGTGGTTTTGTGAAGGGAAGCTATAGTTAGCTCGTGGCTTTCTGTATGAGGTGATATAGTCAGTGTAGGAATAAGTTCTGGACAGCACACCTTCTTTCCCCCAACAAATCAGACACTTTCTCTATTTTACATAAAACCATAGCAGTTTACAGCTGTTTTAAAAAAAGTTTTTACATTCCTTTGCTCCATCTTATTATGTTGTTTCTTCTTTTTAATCTGTTGCTGTTTTCTAGGCATCATTTTTATTGTGTTTTATATTTGTTGCCATAAAGGGAAATATGTTCTGCTTTTGATTTAACATCATTACTTTTGACAAAACAAATCATTTGAAGATGTGACCTTGGACTCTTTCTGACATTTTCCTGATTGGACCATTTAATCAAGAAAATAATTGGCAGATTAATCGATAATCAGAATTTACATCAGTTGCAGCCCTTACCTTCAGTCTGTTTTCACTGCTTTAATAGCTCCATTTTAACTAGTGTGAGTGCAGTAAACACACCTGCTGTCTTTGTAACACATCTCTTACCACAGCAACATACGCCTGCACTCTTCTCACTGAACTATCTGCCATGTCCAGCTGACAGTGCACACAATTAGCCACATGACTGGCAAAAAAATGACATTGGCATGTAAATACAAACGCACTCCCAGAGTGTGTGATTGTGTTTGACTGCGCTGGACTGTATGTCTCCTCATTTGTCTCCAGTATGTTCTGGACTGTAAGTGAGTTTTTGAAAAGCACATTTCTGCCACTGAATAGTCAGTAAAACCTACTCAACACAGTCATACAGTACAGCATCTCCTTTCGCCCCCATTATCCTTTCACTTGTCTTTCTCCCTGCTTCACGTCCCTTTCTTCCCTTCACACCTTCCGTGTCTTGTCTCTCTGTGAGGTACAGTACGCAGTGTGTGTGTGTGTGTGTGTGTGTGTGTGTGTGTGTGTGTGTGTGTGTGTGTGTGTGTGTGTGTGTGTGTGTGTGTGTGCGTGCGTGCACGCTAATCTTTAGATGAGGGGCTGGTGGTTAAATCATGATGCATAGTCCAGGGCTGCTCTGGCCACTGTCATTAATCAGTACAGGGGCGGGGGACGTATCTGCTTTTTATCCATCTCTTAAATCAGTCACTGCAGCTATCGGCAGCCCTCCCTTCTCTCTCCCCCCCTTCTCCCCTACATCTCCTCCCTCTCCACCCGGCCCCCTCTCCCCCCACGGGCTGCTGATTGAAGTGGCATTGTTTGGGAGACAAGCGGCGCTCAATCAATAGGCAGTCTCACTAAATTACCGTTTGCATGAAAAATGAAGGGCCGCCAAACCTGACTCCATTCAGCTGGGGATGTGTTGTGTGCAGATTGGTGCGAGAGATAGAAATGTGTGCATGGGACGCACTGTAGGGAAGAGAACAGTGTGTGTGTGTGTGTGTGTGTGTGTGTGTGTGTGTGCGCGTTTTTGTCAGGGGACAGAGAAGACAAAGTGGGAAAGTAATGAGAGCAGGGTGTGTGTCTTTCTCTGCTACACTGTAAAATCTTTGGAAGACCACCTACAGCTGCGTAGGGATGCAGGAGAAACAGGAGCTCAGGGTTTCCTGGTCATGTATTGATCAGAGCTTGTTAAGGACTACTGCCGTGGGCCGACACCGTGACCCTCACCCTTCCCCTTCACCCTTCAACTCTACCTCTCACCCTGACCCCTGACTGACCAGCTCCGTCTGCTTCTTTTATCTTCAACCGCTTCTCCGCTTTTCTCAGAGGAATCCAGGATGGATGGACTTTTATTTTATTTTTATGTGGTAGTGTGAACACGATCTGCTGTCGAAAAAATGAACTCTCCTGATGTGCAGTGGGTGTGTTTGTGTGTAGGTTTGGATAGCCGAGGTAGGCTGAAGTGAGGTCTTAGCCTCTCTGCCTGTTTGTGCTCCGCCCTGACCTCCGGCTATTAATCATCTCTAGATCTGTGTTTACCCTCAGTTCAGCTTTCCAGCACACAGGCACCTAGAGGGGCAATTAGAGAGGAACCACCGCCCCAGAGCAGAGGATTGCCCCCCTCCTCTAGTCACACGCAGACACACATACACAAACACACACATACACAGAGCGAGCCTCTGAGAAGCAGCACCAAGCCTCACCCAGAGAGCCAGCTATAATGTTTTTATTTACTTTAAAAGCATCCCGCTGTTAATACAAGTGTCATATCACAGTGCTGCCATCAGATTTGTATGGGAGAGAGTTTGCGCATCTCTTTGTTCAAGCGTGCTATGTGTGTGTGCGTGTGCGTACATGTGCGCGTATGTGTCTCCCACCCCCACAGGGCATACCAAACATGCATTAGTATAAGTTGCGCAGGCTGAGTCTCATCCAGTGTACATATGGTAATGGATGGTGTGTGTGGAACATGTCAGCCACCTCATCATGTAAAAGCCTTCGTCTACAGGAGGGAGCATAGAGGGCTGGCAGGTAGGCATTAGGCAATATAATGGCCTCTATTTTTACACTGTGGAACACAGTTGAAGAGGCGACGCTTATGAAGCTTTCAAAAAAGCAGACACGCGGGTGGGTGCGGTGTTATAAGTGGGTAAGTGAGAGAATAAAACTGCTTTTCAAATGGCCTGACTGTTGGACCCGTTTGTCTGTGCCAGAGTGTCTCAGAACAAGTGCCTACATGGGTGTTTTTGTTTATGCGTGTGCACATATTTGTTCCGCATATTTGTTTTATTTATTCATTAACAAAGCCAATAATGAGCAGTCCAGTGGTGATGTGAGATGTTGGCGATGTTGTTTTTATGGCTCAGATTGATCCGAGGAGTGGAGAGACAGAGGCTTTTTAATGACCTGCTCTGATCTCTCACCATCTGGATTGTAGTGCTTCTGACTGAAATATTGCCTCGTCTACTTTAGAGCAAAACCAGCCTCCATGATCTTAAGCAGACCAAGTATTGATAAGAATGATTCGTGAGATTCTCAGTGTCTCAAGGCATCATCCCTTAGTCATTTCTTTAAATGCTTACTGAACTTTTCCACAGACTTTTGTAATTAGTTTTAGTGCCTACCTACATTCTCACACACTCACATCCCTTCACCCATGTCTGCAGTTGGAGGTAGTGTGCCAGGGTCTTGTGCTGAGTGGTTGCAGGCCTGCCCTGGGCCCAGGGAGGTAGTTAATCTCTGTGTGTATGACATGTGTGAGCTCAGGGTATTGTACTGTATGTTTCCCTCTCACTCAGCTGTACTTAATGTAGCCCATAAAGGCTACACAACAATAAGCTACGCCTGGCACTCAGGCCACCATTCGGCACTACACTAGCCCGCTGAGCAGGATAAATGACTCCTATAAACCTGTCACACACATACATACACACACACTGGAGCGTGTACAGACTATAGAAAGTCATCTCCCTGGCTGTGGAGGATCTGCTGCGGTTCTCAGTGCGGTTGTGTGAAGTTTGTTTCACTCTGTGCGGTGTACGGTAATAACCAGAGCGCTGCTCGTAAAAACCTGAGGTAAGAAATATGGACGGAAAAGGCTTCTTGTTATCTGGAATCGCCACCCTCAAAGATATTAATGGAGGCATAGCATTCATGTGATGGTTCCATTATGCATTTGGGCCTCAGTCCCAATTGATGCCATCCCTTTCTATTCCTTCACCTCGGCCCAGTGTTTAATCAGTGGCTGAAGACAGATCTAACTTCCCTAATGTCCTGGCCCTCCCTCTGCATCTCACCCAAGAAGACTGATCTACATTAAGAGGGGATAAAATAGCCCTTCCATGTGATGGCTAGCCACAGTGTTCGTAAATGAATGCCATTTAAAATCCATAAAACTGTTATTCTGCATAATACCTTATGAATATATGTGTGTATGAGAAGTAGTTAAGCGTCAGTGGGTGTTGTGTGGCCAGCGATAGATCGCCCTGGCATATGTTTTGCTGTGTGCGCTGTGTTTGTGTGTGTATGTTGGCCTCTCACACTGTGTCTGATATCACACACCACTATTATGAGTCTCTGAGATTGAGAGGATTTTATCTGTCATTTTTACAAAAACACCAACTAACCGTCCTGACTGAGTGCATCGTAGTGGGAGCAGTGAAAGAGCTATTAGTCTATTTATGGATCCAACGTGGTGATTATCAGTCACAGACTGACTGTGGCACAGACAGCATCATCTGGCCCCTCATGTTGCTTTTAATGATTTTCCTGTTAAAGATGTGAGTGTCATGTTGCTCTTGTTATTTTCACAGTTGTCCTGGCAACCATCGATGAAAATGGTTGCATACACGCAACTTGAGTTTGATAAAAATGTAAATGTGATGTAAATCCTAATATTTATTCGTTCACTTAAAAAGAAGAAAATGAAAAAGGCTAAACACATTATCTCTGTATTTTTTATGTCTTGCCTATTTTGGCACCAGCCAGGGTATTCATAAATAAACCACATAGATAATAGTCGTCGACGAGAAATCCATTTTCATTCTTGATATTTATTCAAGCAGTTCTCTCCCATGTTTATACAATCCAGAGTATTAAAAGATTGATTCAATTTTATGTTTTGGAATAAAATGCAAACATAAACAGATGCTTGTGTCTTTCTTCCCCTCCTCCCCTCCAAGCTGAGAAGGTATTGTGGTTTATGTAAACCCTAGAGCTCTGAGCTCTATTCTGGGCCTGGAGCTTCCCAGAAAGACAGAAAGAGAAGGCAGAGATGGTGAAGGTAGACCGCTGTGCTATACAGCAGGAATACTGTGTGGGTGAGAGCAGAAGGCTTAAAGATGTTGTCTGTCTGAGGCTTGGTACAGCTGCTATAATATGACCTGATTTGAGTTACTATAATGGGTTTGTGTACCAACCTACGGGACAGACTATACATTTCTAGTTTCTGAAATATTGGAGTTTATTTATGTTATCATTGTCTCGTTATCTAATCATGTGGATCTGAAAACCTGTGTTATGCCTTGAGTTCAGGTGTTGAACTTTGTAATGTTAGTATCTGTTTTCAGAAGAAGAAAAAAAATCAAGCATTTTATTAAATCATCACAAATGTGTTTGGTGACCAATGATATGATACAATGCAATTTTTTTTTAAATTGTAGAAAGAATATGACTTTTTTTTCTATGAACATGATTTATTATGTGCTTGTTGGTTTTAGATATCTAATATAAGTTATGTGTGCAATCTTTCTAATATTAAACCTATAAAATGACATAAGGCAGACAGACTCAAATCAAATATTCTCAAACTTTGCAAATGAAGACATGAACATTAAACTGATTTTGTTTGATACAAATTTGTGAACAAATGCACAAGATCAGGTGTGATGTGGTTCCAAATAATTCATGGTGAAATATTCATTATTTCATTTAAGTTATAGGGCCCTATTTTAACGATCTAAGCGCAGGGCGTGAAGCGCCTGGCGCAGGTGCGTTTAGTGCGTGTACGAATCCACTTTTGCTAGTTTAACAGTGGAGTGCGTGAGCAGATCATATATGGCACGAGCACTATGCCACCAAAACTCCACGAGATGAAGCAGGCGTTAAAATAACAATGAAATGCTGCGTCATTGACTTTAGACCAGGTTTTTGTTGGTCAATGGCGCAATCACTTTCCACTGCCTCAAGATAGCAATACGCCAAGAATGCACCTGAACACACCTCCTTGTAAGACCAGCACGCCCATGGACGCTGGGGATGGGGCGCAGGTGCATTCACTATTTAAACAACGTGGGTGCTGGATGGGAAATTGACAACTGCGGCGTCGGTCTTAAAATAGCAAAGACACTTGCGTCGGGCTTTGTGCTGCGCTGCTCCGGATGCAAGATAGGGCCCATAGTGTTTTTAGATGTGGTTTGTCCTATCACTCTGAAATAATCCAAGATTTTTGACTTGAAATCAAATGTTGCAGGACCTCACTAATTGGAGTTTTTGCAATATCCACCACTTTGGCTATTATTTTTTGTCTCAACAAAATAATGAGGCATAGTGTATCTATTCCTTTAAGAAAAAAAAAAACAATGTTGCTGCTCTGTTTATGATGGATATCTACTGGTTCTGTCTCCAGGATTTACCTGGTTTACAGTACTGAGCTACCAACATGACCCTGGCTTCTCTTACCTGGTGTGATGAGCTTCAGGTCACCAGTCTCACTTGCCCAATCAGAGTTTTCATGTTGGGTTGTGGCTGCTATAAAATGCCACTAAGGCCCTGTTTACACGATGACGCTTGCGGGTGAAAACGGAAAAATATTTTATCAGATGTGCCTTGTACCTAATTGTGTCTAGTTTAGAGTTATATGTGCTCGCTAAGTTACACTGGGGAGTGGACGAGATTTAACTTAATCTTTCATCCCTATGTACTGCATCTCATAAACACATAGACTAGTTGCTGAGGGCGTCCTAACTGAGTGCTGGGGGAGGGGAGCTACAGCATTTGGGATGGGTTGATTTTACATGGGTGCAGATATGCAGGGGGAGTGGCAGCCAGACAAGGGGGTAGTCAAAGCACCCTTTATGTAATTTAAATGCATTTATGCATTCCCCCACCCTGTTCCTCTATGGCTCACGGTACTGGGGTGAATAACATGGGCGTATCTTCATCTAGTCCTGCCTAGGGAACTAGTGTTCCTGTCTGGGCCAGCCTGGCTCTCGCCTCGCTTCCAGTCACCTGCTTTTCTTATTATTGGACATTATTCCACTGGCAGAGCAGAGAGGAAGAGAGGAGGGGAACTTTAATAGCACACCTGAATGGAGGGTGTCATATAATCAATGCATACAGGCCTGCATTACAGGCTGTCACTGAGACTCCATCACACACCAGCAGAGAGGAGGAGGGAGAATGGGATATTAACTCTTGTGAAAGGAGGGATGGGTATCAGCGGCCTGAAATTAAATGGCTCGCTCTAACGGAGATGGGGCCAGAAATGAGGCACCCGTCTGAGTTGGAGTTCGGCGTACGTGTTTTGCACAATATTTGCCTCTCTGCTCCAGATCTTTGCCCTCTGATTTGCTCTTTGTCTCACTTTATCTTGCTGTTACCCATCACTTGTTTTCCGCATGCTCTCAGTGATGCATTGATATAATCAGAGAAATCATTTCCCACTGTTTCCACGCATCTGACATTTTGTTAGAACTTTCTCAAACAGAACTTCTCTTAAGAAGTTTTCTGTGTTTTTATGCCTGTGTGGTGTGTATTCAACTGCTGTCGTCAGCAGACTGTAATCCCTCTGAGCCTTCCCCGTGTGTGCGTGCCTGCGTGTATGTTTGTGTTAGTTCATTTTTTCCCGGTTTGGAAAATGCCGGACTGCATGTTTATGTGTGTCTGTGTGTATGTATGAGAGATGTTCAGCGGAATGCCCTTTGATACAGAGAGAGTTTTAGAAATGCAATTTCCTCCCTTTCTGTGTATGGGTGTATTCATGTTGGGTTTATTAGAATATGAAAGTGTTGCGCCGCAGTGCCAGGGTTAGCCTCTCCCTCTGTTCGCTCTCGCTCCCTCGCTCTCCCTTTTGCTCGTTCTTTGGCCTCCGCGGTCTCTCTGGCTGGCTCATGCATTAGAGATGAGGGGCTGGAGAGAAGAGGGAGACCAACGCCAGGGGAGACCAACAGCTTACACCAGGAAACTCGCCATTATAAACAGGATCAACACGCCTCGCATATCAGACACTTTCGTGTGTGTGTGTGTGTGTGTGTGTGTGTGTGTGTGTGTGTGTGTGAGTGGGTAGGTGGGAGGGGTAGTTAGGAATAGATGAGTGCGTGTTTTTAAGTTTTGATGTGCTCTTTTTTCAAATATTGTCTTATATCTTACTTCTGTGTTTGACCCTGGATTAAAGCTTTAGTGCGTAGCTTTTTGATAATAATAAATGTCCATTACATTCAAGCCATTGCAAAATGAGTTGCTACAAAGCTAATTAAGCCTATCCGCTCCACACAACTCTCTCTGTATTTGTCAGTATGGCTATGTTCAGAAGATTGTGGCGTCCGGTGACTTTCTCGCGCAGAAACTAGAGTGAAGATAATTACTTCTTCTGAAGAGTCCATCATGTTTTTGGAATCCTCTGTGTCCTCCTTGGCTGCAATTGGAGGGGGGGGGGGGGAGGCTTGGATCATGTGGACGCACCGACAGTTTTGTTGTCATTACTTAGAATTCCTCATGGGGGCGGCAGAAACTACGCACTATAGCTGTAAGAGCACAGTTTTTCCTCTTAGCACGGCACTGTGGCGCTGAAAGGATGACTCAATGAACCCAAACCACATGCGGTCATCGTCATCATAACTGTCATTATGATCATTAACACCTTAAAAGTGAAAATAATATTGCAGGATAACAGAATGAAAGGGAAAGAGAGAAGAGATCATTTTTAATTTTTAGATCATGTTTAATAGTCCTTGTTGATGACCAGTCATCCTCGTCAAATTGTGCTGCCAAGTCCCATGTATGTGTGGCCTTGTGTATGTTCGCTAATACAAATGAGAGTTTTTTCTTCTGGCTTTTTCCCCTCTGCCTGTCTCTCTCTGTGCTCACTCACTTTCTGTAACCTGTGTGTGTCCTCCCTGTTTATTGAGCTGTTCAATAATGCCAGGGGAAGAGTTGAGTCTCTGTTCTTGGTAGGTGCTCCAGACAGAGGGGCTGCTTGTTTAGGGTCTTACCCTGGAGAGGAGAGGGGGAGTGTAGGCACAAAAAGACAGGATCACCCCTGGGGCCCGGGTCTCTGTTCTCAGGCTGGGAACAGGTCAGCTCTGGGATGATCTGCACGGTGGCACACACTGGATCTGTAAGAGCCAAAACCACATCTTCCCTGATGTCATAAGTCTTTCAAGTTTATGATGTTGATGTCGATTGACTGTGACTGTATATCCAGGCCTTTTGTTTTTATAGGAGCTTACTATGTTATTACTATGAACAAATAGTAGGATTGTCCTAAACTGATCTGCAGGATTCAAATCAAGGCCAATTAATACATATTTTAAATGACCAGTAATTGCAATATACAGCATGATCCATTTTTGGTTCGTTGATTATTGTAAGCCATCTACAACCCCAAATCAGAAAAAATTGGGACAGTATGAAAAACACAAATAAAAAAAGAAAGTAGTGATTTCTAAATGTACTTTGACTTGTATTTCATTGCAGACAATGTGAACACATTGTCTGGTCAACTTAATTTCATTTGTAAATATACATCCTTTCCTGTCATTCAGACCTGCAACACATTCCAAAAAAGGTTGGGACAGGAGCAATTTAGGGCTAGTAATCAGGTAAATTGGTTAAATAATGATGTGATTTGAAACAGGTGATATCAACAGGTGATTGTAATTATGATTTGGTACAAAAGCAGCATCCAAGAAAGGTCAAGTTCTTTAGGAGCAAAGATGGGCCGAGGATTGCCAGTTTGTCAACAAATACGTGAGAAAATTATTGAAATGTTTAAAAACAATGTTCCTCAAAGAAAGATAGGAAGACATTTGCTTATTTCACCTTCAACAGTGCATAACATAATTAAAAGATTCAAGGAATGAGGAGGAATTTCAGTGCGTAAAGAACAAGGGCGCAAGCCTAAGCTGAACAACCGTGATCTCCGAGCCCTCAGGCGGCACTGCATCAAGAATCGTCATTCATCTATAAGCGATATCACCACATGGGCTCAGGACTACTTTGGCAAACCTTTGTCAAGTACCACAATACGTAGTTACATCCACAAATGCCAGTTAAAACTACTGTGCCAAAAGGAAGCCCTATGTTAACAGTGTCCAGAAGCGCCGTCGACTTCTCTGGGCTCGGAGGCATCTGGGATGGACCATCACACAGTGGAAACGTGTACTGTCAGATGAATTAGTATTTCAGGTATTTTTTGGGAGAAATGGACGCCGTGTGCTCCGGACCAAAGAAGAAAAGGATCATCCAGACTGTTACCAGCAACAAGTCCAAAAGCCAGGGTCTGTCATGTATGGGGTTGTGTCAGTGCCCTTGGCAAAGGTAACTTGCACTTCTGTGATGGCATCATTAATGCTGAAAAGTACATAGAGATTTTGGAGCACAATATGCTGCCTTCAAGAAGACATCTTTTCCAGGGACGTCCATACATATTTCAACAAGATAATGCAAAACCATATTCTGCACACATTACAAAGTCCTGGCTGCGGAGGAAAAGGATACGGGTACTTGACTGGCCTGCCTGCAGTCCCGACCTGTCTCCAATAGAGAATGTGTGGCGCATTTTGAAGCGCAAAATGCAACAACGAAGGCCCTGTACTGTTGCCCACCTTAAGACTTGTTTGCAGCAAGAATGGGACAAAATTACACCTGAAACACTTCATCACTTGGTGTCTTCAGTCCCTAAACGTCTTTTAAGTGTTGTGAAAAGGAATGGCAACATTACAAAGTGGTAAATGCTTTACTGTTCCAACTTTTTTTTAAATGTGTTGCAAGAACCAAAATAGGAATTTTGTTTTTTTGAAACAAAAACAATACAAATCATGAGAAACACATTAAATTATGTGCTGTTGTATCGTCTGCAATGAAATACAAGTCAAAGTACATTTAGAAATCACTAATTTCTTTTTTTATTTGTGTTTTCCATACTGTCCCAACTTTTTCTGATTTGAGGTTGTATCTCCAGATACACTACTGTAGCTATCATTGTATGATATGAGAACATTGGCTACAAAATGATTGCTTTGCTAATAGTACTTTGCTTTTTTAGCAACATTTCTCAAGTGAATCACCCATCCAAATTGCATTTTAGCTTGTGGAATGTGTGTGTGGTATGAAGTGGCGCATCAAAAGTTACACACTGAAACTCAGCTACGCCCAGATACATATAAACCAGTGTAGAACACTACATAATGTGTTATAGGAGACCATGAAGAGTGCAGCTGTATTATGGGGTAAAATAAAAATATCAGATTAGACTCCGTATCAGCAGATTCTCATTATTAAATAACTGTATTTTACATTTTCTGCCACTGTTTTCCTCGAAAATGTGTTTGACTGTACATCTATAGCACAACAAAGTCTATTATTTTTTTACTGCTTTGCATTCATGTGAGACTGTATTGTGTTAAGGGTGGTGATCTTTACTGTATTCCTCTTCTGTAATGTGGTCTAAATTCCATTTGTCCGTTTGTCTAAAGTGACTTCCACCTTTGGATTCACACATGAATTACTTTTCTTTTTCTAATCGCTGTCCTTCTGCAGTCAGTATGGGGTGGTCCCTCCACAGGCCCCACCCCACTGGCCAGGGGCTAATGTTCATGAGCCCCCCCATCCAGACGGGGGCACCCCTCTAGCCTCTGACCCCAGCCTCCCCCTCCCTCACCTGGGTCAGCCTGCAGAGGACAGGGCCTGGGAGAAGATTAATGGACCTCACTGCTGGAGCAGGTGTGTGCGTGCATGAGTGTGTGTGCATGAGAGGGCAAGAGAGAGGAAATGTACACAAGCCAGTGTATATGACATAGAGAACGTGGACTGCAAATGTTATTTAGTCATGGGCAATAATGAGACAAATCTAAATGAAAATGGCTTAAATGTCATTTTGGGGGTTTTCTCTTAACAGTGTTGCATTAAGAAGTGATTTTGTCAATTGCTAATTGGATTTTAAAGGTACACTGTGTAGGAATTTCTCCCATCTAGCGGTGAAATTGTGTTTTGCATTCAAACGAATAGTCCTCCATTATGAACTAAAGTGCAGTGCAGGCTTTCAAATTTGCCGGGGCAGTGACAAGTGCCTCTCACTGATCTCCTTCTCCGTTTCAGCTGGTTTCAGTCACCGTGATGCTGGCTCTGAACGAAAACGTGTTGTGGATTAGCTAGACAAGTAGGCTAGTGCTTTATGTCCCTCTCAGCGATTATAGTTTTTAAAGTGGCGGAACGACATGGAAGCCTCTTTGGACTTGCCCGCCCAATGTAAATACAGATAAGAAATTCTTTGCTTATGAGGATAAGTCAGATCATTGGCAGAGGTAATTTTACACCAATGAGGACATATTTATGAATGAAGACATTGATTTTAGCTAATAAAATACTTAAAACACTACACAGTGTACCTTTAAGCAAGTTTATGTAATTTCTTCTTCAGGTAACAAGTATAACCCTTACAGTGTTTAGCAGGTGATTATGCAGCCCCACGTGGCACAAACCCTGTCTCTCTCTCTCTCTCTGTCTCTGTCTGTCTCTCTCTCTCTCTGTCTCTCCCTCTCTCCCTCCTCCTGTGTGTGAAGAGTGCTGTTTCAGCAAGGTCTTCTGTTCATTCTCAAGGTGTCCTCCGCGCCGGCTCTTTTCTGAAGGCCCTTTTAATGGATTGGCCTGATATACCTTCCAAATGGAGCACTTTGAGCGTTAATTCGCTTTCTGATAAAGATCCCCCCTTTTTACCTTCCCTTTCTATAAGTCTTCTCCCCGATATGAAGTACACAAGGACGGGCAGATGAGCACAAAATCCTCTCTCTGTGTCAGGCTGGGTGGGAAAATGGACTGGGGTGAAAAAGAATCAATTGGATCGCCATTCATGTGTTAGTGAGGTGAAATGAGGAGAGTGTATTGTGGAGAATGGCTGGAGGTTGTCTCTCTACCCCCCCCCCCCCCCCCCTTCTGCCTCCATAGACTGGTCCAGTGTCTGGGGGGGAAATTGGAGCCTTTCTGTCGGCTTTGTGGCGA
>CM042431.1:29542089-29619589 GCA_023631565.1 Gymnocephalus cernua | reverse complement strand
GCATGTTTGTGCAAAAATGTTCACAAACATGTGTGGGTGTGTGTGCTCTACTTGGGTCTCTTCCAGGGAGTGTATTCTTACAGTTCTCACTTCAGTGCTTTGCCTGAGTGAGTGTTCGCAGAAGGTAGTAACAAACAGTGTGTTCCCTTTTGAGTTTAAACATCCAGTCATTAGCAACAAAATAAAAAAGGTACCTTTTCTACAACCGTCTTTACTACTTTTTGTTATTTTTTTTATACTTAGTAAACGATGGATGCTTTGATAGCCTTCCTCATCCTTCAACTGCGTTGTGCGACTGCACTAGCAGTTTGTTTTCTAATTCCTCGTTGGGCTCTCTGAAGGAAAATTAGACAATTACCCAGACTCATAATGTTGTTCCACCCTCCAACTCTCCCCCCTCTCTCTTTCCTCATCTCCTCCCCCTCTCCGCCTTTTATGATTAATTACTCTGTGAACATCATATGCCGGTTGAACAGAAACATAAGTGTGGGACTACGTAATTGTGTGTCTCTGTTAATGAGTGTTGATACAGGCTTACAGTAGTTGCTCAATCCCTCCCTGTTGTCTTTCTCCCTCCCTCTTGCACACGTATACACAAAACGTGTGTATTCTCAAGTATACATGCACACAGGCGCACACACACAGGCCTGGGGTGTAGATTACCATAGTAATAGCCCGCTGAGTAGCTTAGGGCTGGTGACTGATGGTCTTATGAAGTACCTCTGTCTGCCACTTGGTCAGTGAAATTAATATCCACTCCAGTCTAAGCCGGGCTCCGAGTCCTGAAGTTGCTGGTAGGAATCATGAGCTGTAGCCCAAAGGCTAAGATCTACCTAACTTCCCCTATGAGCTCCAGTAGGCACTGGAGACACTGCTGTGACTAAAGTCATTAAGATATAGGCCCACGTCTTTCTACGGGTCTCTCTCTCTTTCTTTGCTTCCCTCCCTCGTTTGTTCCTTCAAACATCTCCATGAGGGCCTGCAGGAATAGAAATGCTCTATTGATCAGAATAAACAGCGGAATAATCTTTAATAATCAGCCTGGGCCCCGACTTTATTAACAATTGATGTGGTCGGAGTGGAGATCAAGAGAAGCGCGGCTAAGATGGACTGCTGTGTATGTTTATGTGTGTATGTTAGTGTGAACAAGATGGAGTATGGTTTGTGTGTGTGTGTGTGTGTGTGTGTGTGTGTTTGTGTTTTCTTTTATGTTTGTGCAGATCTGTGTGTGTCTTGACAATTCAGTCACCCAGTCCATCTCCATCTATAGGGCCCTGTCTCTGGGCCCCATACATTATTAAACACTTGCTCTCCTGGAGCCGGCCCTGCACTCTATGCCTTTTGATATACAGAATGCACACAAATTCTTATATGGAAACCTGTGAAGCCTATGAAGAAGTGCATGTGCATACTTACAAAGGCATCCACATTCAGATGCAACTATCACCAACACAACTGGAGAAATAAGGCTGGACACACTTGTGGGCGTATCTGAAAGTCTCTGCAGCCTGTTTTGGCCTTTCTCTCTCCTCAGCATTGTACTTGAACTTGACATATCACCAACAAATGTTTCAGTATCAAGCTTCTTTTTTTTGTTGTTGCTCATAGCACATCACACTTTGTCTCGTTGTTAAGTGTGTCGGTGTGTTTGTGTGCGGGCCTGTGTGCAACCACCCCTGGGCAGGGCATTTTTCTCCTTTCAATACGACATTGATTTCCTGTATGACTTCATCAGACTAATACCCGCTTTGCCTCCTTCTACACTCTCTCTCTCTCTCTCTCTCTTTCTCTCTCTCTCTCTCTCTCTCTCTCTCTCTCTCTCTCGTGCGCGCGCACACGCGCGCACACGCACACACACAGATGCACATAATGTCAGCGTTTCCTCCCAGCAATCAGTCAAGGCAGCTTGTCTTTGGATCAATGGCCTCTATGAGCAGACTTCAACACTGGAAATGGAAAATGGACCATTCAGAAAAGCTGAACATATAACATAATGAACAGTTAGGCTGCTACTCCAGAGAGAGCACCGTGAAGAAAACTTGACACATCTGGATTTCTGTTTGCATCGTATGTATTCTCATGAGACATAATGTGTATTGCTTTGCCCTGTTTGTAATCTTTCTGCATGATATCAAAAAAGCCCACATAATCTCTGCAGATATTTCACTGCAAAGACCTTTTAACAAGATTGATTCCCCCAAAATAACATATGACTACACAGAGCTATAAAGCATTGAGGTGGGTTGGAAAAAAATTAACTCACCGTAAACCTTTGTTCTACAAAGCCAAGGGAATTGCTGGTCACCAGATCAGGGCTTTTTGGGCTGTTAAAAAGACCTGGATACTCTGTTTATTAACCCCACAAATGCATACCCATATGCTATGTGCTCACATTCACAGACAGCCAGTAATACTCCCCACTTTGATAGCACAGTCCATACTCTCTGTGATAATACACTCTGTGATCCGTATCAGCAGTACATGAAGTGTCAGAAAGAAAAGAAAAGGGGGGAGATTGGACAGAAAGAGAAAGCTAGTTATCCTTGTGCTAACATGCAGATTAGAGCCCTGCTGGGTTCACTACATGTAATTGAAGTGAGGCGCTTATCTGTGGAGTCAATGGAGAGTATAACTTCCCCAACATTGCAGAATGTTATGAATAGAACGAATATCTTATAATGTGGTTGAAACTCATGGCAACACGCATGCAGGTACATGCAGGAATATGTGTGTGGAGTACATGTTAGGGGCATATTCAATACACGTGTGTGTGTGTGTGTGTGTGTGTGTGTGTGTGTGTGTGTGTGTGTGTGTGTGTGTGTGTGTGTGTGTGTATGAGTGTGTATTACCTGACAGTGATGTGAGGATGAATGTAAGCTGGGAGAGCTCAATAGGAGACCAGGCAGTGTCAGGTGTCAGGAGTTATGAAACAGGAGGTATACCTGGTATTTTTGGCTCCCTCAGGCTCAGAGTGACAGGATACAGTGGCATGGTGTTATCACAATGTTTGTTTCAAGCCTTCACATTATTATAGCGGGCGTGGAGGGAACACTTGTGGGATCAGACGCAAAAGCCCCTTCAGGAATAGCCCTCATTTCTCTGCCTCTCTGATCCCTGTTTGTACACAGTTCTTAGATGTGTTTTCTCCCACAGTCACAGCATCTCTCCCTTTTCTGACATTTTGTCTCCCTCTTTATGTCTGCCTTTCTTTTTCACTCAGACTGCATCTTTGTCAGCGGTTCTCCAGCAGTCTCCTCCATGGCTCTCCATAATTCAGGCCATATTGCTGGGTGTCTCCCCTCCTAAATTTCCACTTTTCTGACACATCACCTTCCTGGCTGAGAGAGATTATAAGATAATAGAGAAATAAAAAAGAAAAGCAACTAAACCTTTTACCCTATGAATTAACTTAGGTTTTATCAAAATGAGACCAGTGAGTTAAAGGGAAATTTGGGTATTTGTCATCCTGGTTGTTTTTCACATATTTTTCTCCATCATGATTGTTTGCTACGCTAACATTTTACTCACCACCTCTGTTGGGGAGATTTAGTAAACCTGGACTTCAACAAGAGCGACACCGATTGGGGCAAGAAGCACAATCCCTGTACAGCTTTTCAAAAAACATAAAGTTTTAGTTTAAATATTTAAAGAACTTTATCAGAAATCATAGCAAACACTCGCTTTTGAGTCAAATTAAATGGAAAAACATAAAGGAGTCCCCTAAAATCCTTTGAAGTGTTGACTTCCCAAATCTTGACAGTAAAATGAGTAAAATCTTGTGACCAGTAGTCATACACAAAAGTCATGTACAAAAATATAAGAATAACATGGTTGACTTTAATAGTTACAGCCTCTCAGACTGTTTTTAAATAGTTTCATTTAATATAGTTTAACAATTTAACTAAAAAAAAGTTTAATTTCTGTATCAACATCAGTATCACATTAGCGTTATAAATGTAAAGGTGCCCTAGAATTTTCCTTTAAACAAACAATAACATAACAAGTCATGTTCACATTTAGTGTTCCTTACCATAACACATTGTGTGTATCCATGAGGTCTAAAATATGTGTTGAATGCCTCTCTCAAATACATTTGCAAATCTTTTAATATGTGAATTCCTGCATTGTGTACATGTTTATTAGCCTGGCTCTGCCCTCCTACGTACTTCCACTCAATTTTCATTTTCCTTCAGTGCAACGTCTGGGTTTGCGGTATATTCTTGGGTTTTCTCCGGTCAAAATCTTACCGGTCCAATCAGCGAACAGAGGGAGTGGCTGAGAACGATGACATTGAGGTTCGGTAACCTTCGGTGAGTTCTGTTATGGCGGCGGAGAAAGATGCGAGCAAAGCTATTCGGTCCGTTGTGGCAACGCTGCCGAATATCCAGAAGTAAAGCCCGAGCAAGAACAGACTTTGCTGAGTTTTGTTGGTGGCCGTGATGTTGTGGCCCTCCTCCCCACGGGGTTCGGGAAAAGTTTCATTTTCCAGGTCGCTCCGTTAGTGGTGAAGGAGTTAGCTAAGGCTAAAGCTAGCGATGCTAAGCCGACGTCACGACCAAACGTTAGCGATTGGTTATGGCAGATCCAGAGTGGCTCTGGGCAGATCCAATAGTTTTAAACTTCAACAGAGTACCCGCCTTCAAGGAAGTTAACACTTGTCAATGGAGAGTGGCCAGACTCTGTACAAATGAAACGTACGAGAGTCTGGTAGGACCAGGCTACATGTTTATGGCTTGATGATCAGTGCAATAGCCTGGAAGTAGCAGCAGGAGTGTGTATACTGTATGTTATCACCACCTGATTGTGCATGTTCATGTGTGTCCTCGTTTTGTGAATGATACAGACAAAGTGGGGACCCACTCGTAAAAACATTGCTCTATAGCACAACTTGTGGTCAAAAACTCCACAGTGTACCTTTTACATTTTTTTTTTTAATTATAGCTTGCATTGTAAAATTAAATTAAATTCAGTTGAAACTTCCTTCCTGCTGACACACCATCGTTGTTTGTTTAGTTTTTTGAGAGTCTCTTGTTGTCCAGATAAAGCAGAGCCATTTCTTACTGATCCGCAGATATTTCAGAGTTACTGTAGACTCTTTGACCTGGTGGTGCAGTGTGCGCAGAGTGTACATCGGCCCTTTATGACGCTGCCTGTGTTTCTGGCTATAAGTTCAGGTTGTAAAAGTTTATCCCCTTTATGTACTTTAACTGGCTTTAATATCAGCTCATAAACTAGCACCAAACAGGCCATGAAGGCCCTCTCTCCCTCAGATAGATAACACACTGATGAATGCTCTGCCAATTAAGGGTTCCACATCTCTAACACTCAACTGCTTCAATTGGGAGGAGTGGGGGGGTGGGGGTGGTGGGGTACACAGAAATGCATAAGGATTTGTCCTCTGAGGTAAAATAACTGTGTGTGTGTGTGTGTGTGTGTGTGTGTGTGTGTGTGTGTGTGTGTGTGTGTGTGTGTGTGTGTGTGTGTGTGTGTGTGAAAATGTTGTGCAAGACTAGACAGTGTGTATGTGTGGGTCCCAGCGGAGTGTGTATTCTCTGCTGTCTCTGTCTCCTGCCTGGCTGTGACGCAGAGGGAGGATGTGATGGAAATCTCCCTCTATTTAAATCCACCGCTGGCACATCAAAGCCTGCTGCTGGAATAACAGAAATAATTAGACACAAATGCCTCATTTACATAAAAATGTTAATTAATCTCTTCTCTCTTAGCCCAGTCAGACTGAGTTGGCCCTGTGTACTGTTTATCTGTCTGCTTGATCTGTGTCTGTGTGTGTTTGTGTGGGGTCTGAAGTGGGTTTTGTTTGGTCAGTTATGAATGTGGAGTCAGAGGTTTTAACTGAGGCTTTCATCCCCTCTTTCTCTTTGTTTGTGTCAGTTAAGTCTGAACCAACCCTTATAACAGCTGTCCCATAAGAGGCCATGTGTATGAACACTGTTGGACTGCCTACATGTTTGTTCTGACTAATGGGCCTCTTTCTATTAGTCACAGTCTAAAATGTTTGATCGGATTCTGTCCTTCTGTCTGAACTCTTACGGATCTCACAACGATTACACAAACACTGTTCATTTCTAACTACATTGCAAATAAATGCTACTGTTTGTGGGTTTTCTGCTTGTGAAAATATCTAATTGCGATTATTTTGACTTTTATTGCAATTGTGATATGTTTCACGATATTGGAGGGAATGATACTTTTTGTATCATTATTCTCCTTTTCATTGAAAAATATTTAAATTAAAAGAAATACAAATTATTATAGTGTGATTTTTGCAAGAATCTATACCAAAAAAGATTTTTTCTTTAGTCTGTAGGATAGGATTTGTAGGCCTGGACGTCTCTGCTGCACCACAATACTTAATTCAGAATGGTTTGACTCATATTTTGCCTTTAATAAATAATGCGCCCCCCTGCGATTTGGATATTGCACGTAATGCGATTTCGATAAAATTGTGCAGCCCTATACAGTATGTGTGTGTATGTAAGTGAACGGTTGTTTTCAATTTATTTCCATCTCTACAGTATTTTATATATTACTTTTATATTGCGTCTATTGTATGTGTTTTGTTGTTGTCTTTTATTGTGAAGCCCTTTATTAATAAGCTTACTTAAATCGGTATGTAACATGTATAAATAAAAGTATAACACAAAATATGCATTCATTCTAAAATACAACTACGCTTTTGCTACAGCAAGCAAAAAGTTATCATTCAAGTCTTCTGATGTTTTTTTATTAGTTTTGTTTCAACGTCAACGTCTGTCTCCTCAGTACTTAATATATTACAGTCTGTCTGTAGAGGTGACCTTTTCCTCCTCCTTTCATCTCTGTCTGCTTAACCTGAGACAACACTCTCTGACTGGAGAGTATAGTTGAGCCTGATTATAACAAGCACTTAAATCTGCTTCTGCACAACCCCTAACACCAGGGTTTTATTAGAACAAGCATTTACATCAGCTTCCACACTGGCTTTATTAGATGTAAGACCTCTTACATCATTCAAGATCTGGCTCATGCACGCTCGTCTTTTACGTACCAGGTCAGGGTTTATTAGTGCCTGTTGTTTTGTTTGAAGAACCACTTCCAGAGAAGACCGTGAAAAATGAGTAGAAGAGTAAAAACAAGTTTTGTATTGGAAATTATGCAAATATAAGAATGGACAAAACAGATAATTGTAACAAAATGTAAATATATAAATAGGTAGACTCTTATTATACAGTATATGTTTGCTTTAGAGGGCAGGGGTTCCTTTAATTCTGCAACACTTCATTGCCACTTCTCTTTAGCTCTGTTTGCTGTTTTATTATTAACTATTTCATTTTTTCAGAGGTTTGCTGCAATGATAAAAATCAGATTTCATTACAGAGCATTTCCCACATTAATAGCTGTATTTCTAGGAAAACATGAAGTGATATTCTGTGCTTCATCCTTTCAACAACAAAAAAAACTGCTCTATCTGTACTACCCATCAGTTACCAGTATAGGCATTTTATTTTGTGAAACAGCCCTCTCCTAAAGCTGTGAGTCTCTAAGCAGTTCAGTATGACTCTCCAGTAGCTCTATTGACTGGCTCTCTGCTCCTCCGGTCCAGTCTGGGTTGCTCCTTTCATTTACACAGCCAGTGCTCAGCGGCCCTGCTCCGGGGAGAGCCGCTGAAACAAGACTTCATCAATTCCAGATGAAACACCAACATTTCCTCCCATTACACCAAAGCACCGCTCCCGCTCGCTCTCCGCGATCTCTCACTGCTCTGCTCTCGGTGTGTGTAATGAGGAATGGGACTGTGTGTGTGCATGCGCGCATGTGTGAGTGTGCGTACGTTTATGCGTTTTGTGTGTGTAATGAGAAATGGGAGCGTGTGAGTCTATGGCGGAGCCAGGCAGAGAGTTGGGGCTGTGCTGAGGGGATTGGTCCGGGGAGCAGGTGTGTTTGTTTGATGTCTTCCTGTAGAGAGAGAGACAGAGACAGACAGAGAGAGAGAGAGAGAGAGAGAGAGAGAGAGATTTTCAGCAAAGACTTTCTTCCCTCCAACCCCATTTCTCTCTCGCCCTCTCTCGCCTCCTACACACCAGTGCATTAAGAGAAAACTCCTTCTCTCTCTCTCTCTCTGTCTCTCTCAAGGCATCAAGAATTCAAACTGGTACCTAAAGCCTCTCAAATTCAGATTTGCTTTATTGCCATTTCCATCACCAGATTTACAATGTACGTTTAGGGTTTCCTGCTGTGAAATAAAACATTGACCTCTATGGGCAAAGAGACGACACACTCTTTTACCCATATACTGTAGGCAACTCAATTGATCACAAGATGAGATGAGTCAAGCTCTTGGTGGCTTTCCCCCTCAGTTCGACACAACAGAATTAGAAGGAGTTCAGTACAGTTTCATGTTTTTTCTCTGTGCGACTATATTTGCTTTTCTTTTCGGTCCAGGACTGTTTTGAATTCTTGGTATTTGAGGGGATATTTTGGTAATGATCTTAGTTATTCTTCTGGCTTTATGTAGTAACTTATTCTCTCTCTCTATTCACTTGTCGTTGGCAATGTCCAGGCTGTGGTCACTCTGTCTGTCCTTAATGTATTTCTCTGGTCACTCACGGTGCATAGATAATCTGGCACTTGATATTGTCTGTACAGCACTAACTAGAAAGATAGCAGAGCTACTCTCTCTTTCACACTCTCTCTCCCTTCTACAGGCAGCTCAATTGTAGCTGCTGTACTGTTGATAATGCCTTTGACATGTTTTCTTATTCTTCCGATCTGGAGCCAGTCAACCTTGCCGCAAGAGGAGAGCAGAGGGGGGAGGGAGCTTCATTTCAGATCAACACACTCACCTCTCTCCCTGTGCATTACCTAACTGACTTACTATATGACTGACTGCTCAGGACCTGCACCTCTCTGGAGCAAACAAAGTCAGACCTGCTGTCTTCATCAAGTCTGAGTGTAGTGGAAAAAGGAAGCAACAAGCTTGGCTCGGCCACAGGAAGGGGAGGATGAGATGAAGGAGGGAAGAGGCTGATACTGGGGGGAGAAACGGGCAGCTGGGGGAAGGGGAGAGTTGGGCTTCTTGTTTGTTTAATATCTTTATCTTAATCTCTGCCCTCGGGACACAAAGGCGAATTCATCCGGAAAACTGGATTATCTCACTTAGATGAGTCAAACACACATAGGGCTGCACTCTGTGTGAGCGTGTGTGTGTGTGTCGGTGTGGGAGAAGGAAAGAGATGTATGACAGTGAGAGCTTTTTTTTTTATTTTGAGGCTACGTGTATCCTGTTTTCTTTAAGTCACACACTCACACTTGAGGTTATTAATTAATAAGACAGCTTTTCCAGCTGCAGATTTTTTTAATTTTTTTTTACCAAGCACGCATTACACAGCAAAGACCACATATTTAACAGGTGTGGAGATTGTTTAAACACTCATCAAGTAACTGCATTAAAACTGAGATGAAATGCGTCAGGATCTGTGTGATTCAGTGCAGCAATTGTTTGGCTGATCAATGCACGTCTGCAATAATTACTAAGAGCAGCACGTCACAATGTGTTGGGAAAAGTAGAGACAATGGAGCACTTACTGCCTCCACTAACCAGTGTCTTTGGGGAAGCCCTGCTTACCTCCTGTGGAAAATATCTTACTTTCTACTGACTCGCTAATCTATTGAACTTTCACACCGGCTGTGGTGGCTGTCTCTCGTTCAGGTCCTTCAGTCTAGGTAATTGGAAATCCAGCTTAATGGCTGAAGGTGGCGATGTAACTTCAAGGATTGTCATTTGAGCTTGAACTGATGTCAATTCCTCTTTTCTCGATTCCAAACTTGATTGTGAAATTCCTGTAAAAGTCAAACGGCAGTGAAAGTGTGGCACGAGGGCTGCAGAGTTGAAAGTGTTCACTGGGGAGGAGGCTGACAGGTCCTTTCATGTAGGCTACTCACTCATCCTTTAGTTATTAGGTTTCATGTCCACACTAACAAAACACACAGCACTGCAGCTCCTGCAGGATTACACTGAGCTTGACATTACATTCATTAGATGTGTGCTTTCCATAGATATTGTATGTGTGTGTGTCCATGTGTGTTTAAGCACTAAATCATTCATATTTCCCCTTGCTTTCACTTTAATTGGCCCTCTTTCCGCATTTGATGATGCCACCCCATGGCCCTCGTCCTTTCTTTCTGCTGCCTCCCCCCCCACTCACCACCCGGCTCTGCTCTCAACTTGACCCTAATTGATTGTAATAAACACAAGCTCTTATACTCTCCTCCCAGTATCTCATCTTCTCTGGCTTCTTCCTGTTTCGTGTGTGTCTGTGTGTGTGTGTGTGTGTGTGTGTGTGTGTGTGTGTGTGTGTGTGTGTGTGTGTGTGTGTGTGTGTGGCCGTGTGGGAGACATGAATTCCTTCTGTGTCCATATGAGTTTTGAGTAGCTGTAGAAATCTGTATTAGTCAGGACACGCTCACTAGCCTCTGAAAGGCTCACGTGTTGTACGATTAATACTGTGTCACTTTTGGGAAACCTTTTAAAAGTGAAAGACTCATGTTCATTTCTCCTCTGCGAGGTCATTTGGTCATTTTTCGTCCAGTTAGTCTTGTGGTTCAGCCTTGAGAATCCAACGGTAGCATTAGGCCTGGAGTTTGCTTAAAACTATGATGCACCTTCCCACCATGTTGGAAGGCAAAAGAGTTTATAGCCGTTCCCAACAGCCACACTTGAAGGTTGTTAAAAAACTGATGTTTACAGAGCAGGACGACAAGATAAGCATTTAAATATGGGTATAATAGGGCACATATTCAGACAGTATGTCCTGTAAAGCTGTCATTGTATTGCACTCAGTTGTACACATTAAAAGTTCCAGAAATGTTTTTTTCTTGTTTTCCTACACCAATCGCTGCATGAAGTGGTCGTGAACGTCGAATTTGGAAAGCCCCCCAAATTCCGATGTTGGAAACATGTGAAGGGAAGGGATTTCAGACGCTGTTAAAGCATCCAGCAGACTCTTCTACTGAAGTATGCTGGTGTGTTTAGTAATTTTGTTTTGGTTTATTGCCAATATGGAATAGGTCAGTGGATAAGCACTTGGATCTGCACAGTAGCTTGGGGTGAATCAGAGTGATGTGGGTGAGACCCTGTCTTGAGGAATATGTCTTTACTGCCTGTGTGCCACGATGTGAACCTGTCAGACAGCTCTGCATCTGATCTACAGTACACTGACAGGTTTCTACAACCCAGTTGGGTCTGGGGTTTTCCTCTCATGGTCGTAGACTTCACCTCTCGCGTCCAGCTTGCTGTCTCCTTCTCACTTTCTTTTGACTGACTTTTAACACACAGGGTCCAATAGACCCCTTTTAGACCCTTCACATTATTCTAATGCCATCCATCCAATTCCTCGGTCTTGTACCTCTTTGCAGTTTCTGAACCGCCGCTAATGAATGACCCCTACATGATGTCACCATGCTAATTCATTACAACTGCCATTTTTCTTTGCTTTGGAATGCCAATGTGATTAAACACCGTGTCGAGGCCAACCATCAATCTGCACCTTCATAATCAGCACTAAAGGGATTGAGCAATATGTAGCATAACACACACATGTAGTATACATGCACAGCACACACATGCACGCACACTCGCGTACATATTAGTGTGCTGTAGGATTAGCATTGGGTGGTAGAGTTATGGGGGTGTTTTAACGGTGTAACGTATGAGCTTTGACATCCCAGAGATGACAGAGTGCAGGATCGTTTACAGCAGAGAGCCCCCACACTCTGTTATTGCCACACCATTTACATGCGTGACAATGTACCCACATTTAGTCGCTTGCAAGATCAATAGCCTCACAGTATTGCATGCATATAGCTCTAATATGAAGTACAAGACCTTGCACCTTTGAACCCAGCAACCGCCAAAACACGGGTCAAAATAATGATCTTTGAAATTTAGGTGAGGTCCCTAACTCTCGCCTTTACATTGAAGTCCAGTGATCATCAGGGTTTCAAATGACAGGTCGATACGACTGAAAGCTTTCAGCCTCAGTTGCAGCCCAACATTGATCCATTGATTTATGGATGAATGGCAACACTGATGATAGCCAACAGAGAATGTGGTAATGACAAACAGTACAAACACCCATATACATACTCAAACACACACACACACACACACACACACACACACACACACACACACACACACACACACACACACACACACACACACACACACACACACACACACACACACACACACACACACACACACAATCCCAGGCGGACAGGTTTAGGTGTCCTCTAAGCTTCTAAGGGGAGCCCATCCGGTCAGAGAGGGCATCAGGGGTGAGACGCTGTAGTGTGAGACAGTCTGACATCGACCTGTCTGTCAGATGTCTTATCCCCACCTAACATGTGGCAACAAATGTCAAAGGTTGACAGGAAGCTTTTGTTAATAAGTTTTCACACGTGAACTGCACTGTTGTGTATAATAGTTAACTGAAAATAGAAATCCAAGTTGCCCCTGACACAGTGGAGTGATATTTTATTGTTTTTAGTGTGTATATATAATGTATTCTTATTATGACAAAACACACTGTTGATTTAATACAGCGTAAAAATCAACTGTCAGGTTTATTAATGTCCACACCTATTTGAGTTCCTTTATTACTAATACAGGTTTATTGGTGGGCGAACATGTCTCTAATTACCCCTTGTCAAACTTAAATACCTGAAAAATCATCACTTTGTAACTCTGCACACTTTGTTGTACACCCACACCCACCCCTGAACATGTTTTAAAGTTTATATTGCTGTGCTAAATCTTAAGATTACAGCTACTTGCAAAGAACCATATATACTGTTGTATTACTACTGGATTACTATTATATATTGAAACATATATGTTTAGCTATTGTTTATCATTGGACATAGTATAGAATAATGCATATAAAACAAGACACATCTACTGATTACCAGTATCAAACAAACACATATTTAACTTAATAAATAAAGGTGTACCAAGTGAATCTTTGAAATTGTATCCTTATAATTACCATTATTTTACCAGAATAGATCCACTGGTAAATATGGAGTTTGGGGGGGGGGGGGGGTGATGTCAGGGTCCTGCACACTACAACCATCTGCACACAGCAACACACACACTGTGCCTATATATACACACACATATGTTACAGCATGGTCCTGGTGAGAGGTGGGTAAGATCGATACATCTGAACAAGATGCGTGCATTTGTACCCTTCCCTATTAAACACACACACACACACACACACACACACACACACACACACACACACACACACACACACACACACACACACACACACACACACACACACACACACACACACACACACACACACACACACAGAGTCAGTCACCCACCCACCCTTCCCCCTGTCTTCACCTGTCTGTAGAGGTAAACACATGCATTTAAATCAGTTGTGGGGTGCCGTGGTAACAAAGACAAATGATGTTGTATGTAATATTTTTCTATTAACATAAAGTAATATAAAGTGAAGGGCAGCGGTGTATGGAGGGAGTTAGGGGCTAATGTCCCGTATCAGATGTGGACAATGTCAGGGCTGCATACTGAGCAGTCTGTGTCCTTCTCTCCTGCTGTGTGTGTGTGTGTGTGTGTGTGTGTGTGTGTGTGTGTGTGTGTGTGTGTGTGTGTGTGTGTGTGTGTGTGTGTGTGTGTGTGTGTGTGTGTGTGTGTGTGTGTGTGTGTGTGTGTGTATCCTGCTCTTTCAGGGGGCTGGAGGCAGTGACACACTGAGCTGCCAACGCTAGTATTATTCCCACTGCCTTATTAACCCCTGTGCCCTCACTCTCTTTCCTGCTCTCTCAGATGAACTGAATGTATTTCAAAACTAACCTAAGCTCTTCTTCACACACCTCTTGTTTTCCTGTCACACCCAATAACACACACTTAACGTCTGTCAAGGAACAAGACATCAAAGTTCCTCCCTCACTCCTACTCTTTTCCATTTGCTCTCTTGCAGTTTTGCCGCCTCTATGTATACTTATTTTGCAGTATAACAAGAAATGGCATGAAAAGTATGGTTCTTGTCAGTGCTAGAGTGGTGGTACACAAAGCAGTGCAGGCAAGGAAACACGAGCAACAGGCTAAAAGAAAAAGCTAAATCAAAACCCCAAATTAGCAACCAATTATTATTGTGATATTTAATAAACATTCAAACGTTGCTTTTGCTTGAAATTACTTGATCATTTTAAGCATTTAGCCTGTACATGTAATGTCATACCATTACAATTACCAGAGCAGCACATTAAAATGAAAGAACTGGATACATTAATAATAATAACAGTAATAATAATAAAGAATTATAATGATAGAAAACAGAAACATAAGACAATCTGTAAAGCTGTGATCAGCAACAGTTTAATATTACTACTTGATAAGTTGAGGGATTCTTTTTACATTACAATGCGATCATTTAACCTTCTCTAGGCACAACGATTGTTTGATTAATTGTTCAATGTTTTTGTAACTTGTTTATCATGTTCCCCTTAACAGTTGCTCTGTGTGTTGTTGCCACTAGTAAACTCCACCTTTTGTTCAGGATACCTCCAAGAAAGTCATTCATATCCTCGCAGTGTGAGGAAGAGGGGGGTATGGCAACTTTATGTGAATGTGATGAAGGATTCCACACCTCTATCAGTGTGTGAGCCATGATGAATACAATACACATTCAGACTGACAGCCACAGTACTGATAACTGATATAATATTCATCTCCCTTTATGCAGTAACTAGTATTGTATTACTTCAACTGTAGCTGTTGGTGAGTTCACTCTCGGTTGTCAGCCTTATTTTTGAGGGTGTCTGTATTCATGGTGTGTGTGTGTGTGTGTGTGTGTGTGTGTGTGTGTGTGTGTGTGTGTGTGTGTGTGTGTGTGTGTTTTCCCCCATTATTATCCTCCTTATGCTGTGGGATAGACAGGAATAGAGAGCTGGTCTAGTTGAGCCTGGTGGGCGTATGGATTGGATCCACTGTAATCTACTGTAAGACACTGCTATCTCTGAGAGGCTCACAGAACGCCAACTCAGCTCTAAATCACACACACACACACACACACACACACACACACACACACACACACACACACACACACACACACACACACACACACACACACACACACACACACATACGTTCCACTAACGCAAGGGGATTTCAGGGGAAGTGAGTGAATAGTTTCAGGTCACCAGCTAGATTCCAGAAACAGGATGCTGCGTCAGCGGGAACAGCAGTGAGGATGTGATCAGAGCACCCTTCACTGTCCTTAACTCCACAGTCTGTCCCTACACACACACACACACACACACACACACACACACACACACACACACACACACACACACACACACACACACACACACACACACACACACACACACACACACACACACACACACACACACACACACACACACACACAGATGTACAGAGGAACACATAAAAACAAACGGCCACAGAAACATGTGTGGTCCAGATATTAATGGAGCATCACCTTATCCACCATCTGAGACATGATCACAGACACACAGCGATGTAGGATACATGTTAACCTCCACTGAACAGTGGAAAGGCTCTCTGAGTGGTGTTGCTCCATCAGAGCTGGAGCAATATCTGTTTTAGGGCTTTCCCTGCCTTTGTTGAGCAGCACTGTCTGGATCAAACATGAATATTCATTTATCAGACGGAGGAGATGTTAGCACAGGGAAGGAAAAATGTCTAGAGGGCTCATTCTTTATCGTTCTCTTTCTCTATCACAGACTTTCTTTCTCTCTCTCTTGCTTCTCGCCTCACATCTAATACTTCAAGGATGGTAGTTAATTTAAGATCTATTATAAATGATTAATTCAATATTTATGAATATTTTAAACTTCCTATTAAATTACTTTATATCTGTTTAGCATTACATCTTTTTGGATTTTTTCCTATGTATACTCTCTCAAAGAGACAAAACTGTTACTATTACAACACTGTTTCATCCTCCGAGATGCCTCATGCAAGATGTGATTTTCCTTTGATGTGTTTCACAATTAAACCAATGTTATTTCTGCTATCATCCTGCAGCAGATATACAGTTTGTGTATGTGTGTGCATACATAACGACGCATCTCAGTGTGTGTGAGCGTTTGCTCAACTGACTGTCGGTGTTAAGAGAAAAGAGTGGAGGAAAGTCTCCTTTCTTCCTCTTTCAGGACCATTACCTTTCATTCCAATCACAGAGGAGAGCCCAGGGGAGGAGGAAAGGGGTGGGACTGTGGGGCGGGGGTGTATATGACTTCGTCCTGCATGATGTATATAAGAAGAGTGGGGGATTAATATAAGTAACTGGTACTACCATCATGTAGTGGGCATTGTACCGGTCTTCATTTTTTATGGCCACATTAATGACTCTTTATTCAGCATCTTTCATTTGTTTCCATTTAAAAAATAGTTAGTTTGAATGGAAGTAATGTTTAGCAGGAAATCACAAAACAAAAACAATTGAGCTGAATTTCAGGAAGCATGTAGCTTAAATGTGATTAGTCGTGCATGATTAATTGATTATTAGTCCAGTATCATTTGATAAAATTTGAGTTGCTTGGCTTATTTTTGCACTGGCTTTAAGAGTTTTTATACAGTATGTTGTAGCTTTACCAAAGATTGGTTAGAATTCCCTCAGCCAGGCTTTTTCTCCTTTGGTTAATCTCACCATATATTAATTCATACTAACTTAAAAGCCTTAATAATGATAATTATGATTATAGATCGATAGCCTTTATTGAGAGAGACATTTGTTTTCACAGCCTGCACATGTTCATATCTCACATGAGAAACATACCGATGCATGCAGTAGTTTATAACAAGGTCACAATGTGCTTGAAAAAGGCGTATCAAAGAATAAAATAAAAAGGTAAGGACTACCAGCTAATCAGAATCAGAGTATGAGGGCGTGCCACGCTAGCAGCTAGGCGAGCATTATAACGTGTGTTACAAAGTGACCACGTTCGTCATGGAAGTAAAGGCTGGACTACAACAGAGCTGTTGGTGAACAGTGTTTTCTGTTGGAGATGGTAAGTCCTTTTGGGGGGGACTTTGGGCTGTAACATGCACAAAAAAGATATATAACACAATAAAGCAGTGTTTCTCAAATGGGGGTATGTGTACCCCCATTGTAGGACTGAAGGGGGTATGTGAGATTTATTTTCTAAATGTTTTTCAGTTCCAAGGCTGTTGTACCTGACAATTGTACCTCTTTATATAGACTTTTTTTTCCTTCCAAAAATGTGATATTTTTTTCAAAGTTTTTGTCACTTTTCGAAGTTTGTCACTTTTGTCGCCCTAGTGTTGCCCTACTCCTTTCCTTTCCTTCCTCTCTTTTCAAAGTTTTTGTTACTATTATCGACCTATTCTTGCCTTTACTTACTTCTTTCTGCCGTGTTTTTCCAAGGTTTTGTCATTTAAAAAAAGTGTTGTCGCCTTTCTTCATCCGCATTTGAATGTTTTTCAGGTACAAGGCAGTTGTTTAGTAAATCTATTGCTGACATTGCTGTATTGTTCCTTTATATAAACTTTTCTTTTCAACTAGTGTTACACATACATTCGCATTGTCAATTCTTAATGGTGACAATGTTAATTTTTAGTTTAGTTAGTGTTGAAAAGAGAGACAGAGACTGGCCCACTACACTTGTGATGATGTAATGATAGGCGATGACATAATGCAATGAGAGGAAGCTTGTTATTATTCCTTCCCCACTTCTGGTTCTACACTGCAGTACCATCGCACAGGAAGTGCGGTTGATCTCAGAGAGGGTGATCAGAGTGAGAAATCGATCAGAAAGCAATAGATCTTGTGAGAGGGCGGCATTGATCCCTCTACCCTCTCCCATCGTTGTGAATATCTGCAGCACGGATAGATTGCTGATGTCTGAGGAGTACTACTAGAGATAATGGCATCTCTGCAATAACTGTACCTCAGATATTTAAAACTTTAAAGTACATGTGATTTTATTCTATTTTTAGTGTGATAAAACATACAGCAGTATTTTATTTAACATATTGCTTTCACCGTTTTCTGGAAAAGATTCTATTTTTCACCATATTTAATATATACCATATAACTTAACAAAGTTTTTTTTTTTTTAAGATTATTTTTTGGGGCTTTTTTTTGTCGATAGACAGTGTACTACAGTAAAGGGGGATAAAAAGAGAGGGGATGACATGCTGCAAAGGGCCGCTGGTCGGATTCAAACCTGGGCCACTGCACAGGACTCGTACTACATGGGGAGCACAATCTACCGGGTGAGCTAGAGGCCGCCCCAATATAACTAAGTTTAATATTTTTGATTTGAACAGTTAAAAACTATTTTTCCACTTAAAAATAAAAAAGACTTTTTAAAAATGATGAAATTAATTTGTGGTGCGTGGTGTATCTTTCTCACAGTGATAATTGGCAGGCATATTCTGAGTACAGCAGATCATCCAGCTGGTGTTTTTATTCATGGCTTATGCTGCTCAATACACCTTCTGTTAAGGTTAAGTGGAAGGCATTAACAAAAGCAGGAGCGAAACATTGAAGAAATTGAGAAACATGACAGCATTACCTGTTGCAACACTGAACCTCCATCTTTTCAGCCTAGATGTTCACTCTGTAGTTTCTTCAGTTGGTCATTGGCTTAAATAAGGGAAACTATACGATCTGGATGTGTGTGTGTGTGTGTGTGTGTGTGTGTGTGTGTGTGTGTGTGTGTGTGTGTGTGTGTGTGTGTGTGTGTGTGTGTGTGTGTGTGTGTGTGTGTGTGTGTGTGTGTGTGTTGGGGGGGTGGGGGGTGGTTGAGGTTTCAACATCATGTAAGGTTGACACCAGTGATGTGTGACCATGGGTCGGCCAGGTGACAACAGTGAAGGCTGATTTACTAAAAGGACAGGAGCATCAGAGTAGAACCTGACCACATATCCTTCACTCTGTCAGGCAGATAAAACCCCCTCTATCACTCTCTCTCAGAGAGAGAGAGAGAGAGAGAGAGAGAGGGGGGGGGGGGGGGGGGCTCATCTGTCTATTTTTAGGACAAGGCTTAGCTCTCTTCGTCTGTCTTCACCATGTCAACATGTCCTTCTTTCCATGTCATCCTCTCGCACAGTTTTCAAGAGATTCCAGTTCGGCTTTATGCAGGACAGCGTTGGTTTCTGTGTGTGTATGAGTGTGTGTTCACTCACATGCAGGTATGTGTGTGTTTTTGTGGAAGCTCAGATGTGTGTCCACTTTAGAAAATTTGGATTTCTTCTTTTTTCTCTTCTTCTATGGAGCTCATCTGGAATGTAAGGCTGTGTGTATGTATGCCTTATCGATACGCCCTTGTGCTGTAAGTATTTTAATCAATAGCCATATGATTATCCATGTAGGGAAGGTATAAATGATTTAAAACAGGGCGAGGGTGACAGATGTTTGCTTTTCACATTGAAGTTACTGTCAATAATTAATGCATGTGATTAATCTGTCAACAGCTTCACATGTGGGGAAGGATCAGAGGGGTGTCGTCGTGTGTGTGTGTGTGTGTGTGTGTGTGTGTGTGTGTGTGTGTGTGTGTGTGTGTGTGTGTGTGCGTGTGTGTGTTCATGACTCCCTGGAGCCCCTACAAGAGAATACCTGTATGTGCCAATGGAACTCTCATTATATGTCTGATTTGAGGTTTTACATTTAAGTCATTCATCAATAATTAGAAAGATGGGCACATGCTGTACATACCAAGTCAATGGCACAGTCAATAAACTGACAAAGTCACATGTAGGGCTGGTTACCAAAATGCTGGCATCAAATGTCTGAGTTTCACCTGTTAAAGGTGTTCTGTGGAGTTTTACTTTCAGCATTACTCACCTACATGTAGCTATTGTGTGATCTTTGAGGCCTGACTATGTGTTGAATGCATTTCCTTTCTTTTTAATTCTTTACATCCACGTTTGGTAGCTTGCAATCTTCTTTGTCCGTTAGCAGGAATGTGCATTGCGCCACACATGTTTTTGCATGTTAGTGTGTGTGATACAAACAAAACGGGACTCGCTCGTCAAATATTTACTCTATAGCTCTATTCGTAGTCAAAGACTCCACGAGGGAACATTTAAATTAAGTGCAACACACACTGGTTGCATTGCAAAGGGTCATATCACTTGATAGGTGTCAATGTAGCAAACACTGAACGCATCACACAGACAGAATGAAACTTGCTTCAGCTTCTTCTTACCTTCTCTAACTTACCAAAGTCAAAGAGTAAAATAGGAGAAAGACTTGGCGATTCAAGGATCCTATGCCCCCCATGTTCCTATATCCTCCTTACACACACTCTCCTTTCTTGTGTGTGTGTGTGTGTGTGTGTGTGTGTGTGTGTGTGTGTGTGTGTGTGTGTACACATTGAGGAAAAGCCTATCTTGCCTGCTATCATTTCCTGAATGACCTCTGCTTTCAGCCTATGATGGATTGTATTGCGCTCATAGACATTAATTTTCCTGAACCAGGCAAAAAAAAGCTTTACTCACAGGAAGAGCATGTTGGTACAAGGGTAATTCCATAAAACAACAACTAAGATACAGCAGTGAGCCGTTGGTATCAACAGCAAGCCTGGGAGACTTTACACACCTTCCTCGTTCATCTCTCTCTCAATTTGAGTCTTTCTTTCTCTGAGGTATAATCAAGTGTATTTGCTTGTCTCAGTGGTTAGTAGCAGGTATTTACATACGTTTACATCCTCTGTGTGTGTGTGTGTGTGTGTGTGTGTGTGTGTGTGTGTGCAGTGTTCAGGTAAGTTGCAGCTGCTGTCTCAGTGGTGCTGTCTTCTCATTAAGGCAGGTAATGAGCTCAGTCACATCCACCTCTGCAGGTCATCCCACGAGAGAGAGGGAGAGAGGATTAGAAACAACAGAGGGAGTGTAACAGGAAAGAGCGAGAGGTACCCTGTATGTGCTTGAGGGGGAAAGGGGATGTCTTAATCATGTCACCTGCCTACCGTTCCACCCGACTGCAGCACCTTTGAGTAACTCCCTGTTTACACTAGCATCCTCTCTGCTCCGTGTGTTGCAGAGAGACTGGGAAAAGGATGATGGGAAAACAGAAGAGGAGTTGAGATGAATCAGGATGCAGTAGAAAGAGTTCTGGAGGTGGAGCAGGGACAGAGACAGAATGAGGTTGTTGAAAGGGAAAGGCAGAAAATGGTTAAAAACAAGTAGGAGACTTGGGGGAGAGGGAAGTATTAAAGAAGAAGGCAAAGGAGTGGAGGAGTGGGGAATAAAGGGAATGTGTGTCTTCCCAGGAGTGAGCAGGCTGTCTTGTCGAGTAGTTCATCATTGTGTCCCCGGTGACTGTGTCTGTGGCCTGGCCCCGCTGTAGCTATAATAAGACATAAATAAGGAACAAGACTGCCTTATCTACACTGTGGCCCCCAAGTCTTTCTCCTTTTTTCCTCTTTTTTCTTCTAACACACACTAGCGCTGCAGAAGATGTAGGATTGTGCTTTTAAGACGTGTTTTCCCACCATTTGTTCACCATTGGCACTATCTGATTACCCATGGTCATGATGAACCCAGAGTGTACACACACACACACACACACACACACACACACACACACACACACACACACACACACACACACACACACACACACACACACACACACTATGCTGGAGGCTGCCTGTCTTAACTTGAATACTACAAACAACGCAACAGTTTTAAACCGCACAGTAAAATCCGTCTCTCTACTGTATATACAGTACATATGTTTGATAAATCATCAACTACACTACATTTCCACGTTATTTTTGTTGACTTCCATCAACAGAATAACATACAAACCTTAAAATATACATAAAACATATATGTCACTTTACTTCTCTGTGTTTGGCTGTTGAGTATTCCCAATGTATGTAACATCTCTGCTGTTTTCCTAAGCCACTGCTCTTGTTCCTTCCCACTGTGTGTATGTTGGTGCTGTATCAAGTCGAGTTATTAATGTGTGTGTTTATTAGTTGCATGTGTGGCTTCATTGGGGAGTTAGATCTCAGTTGATGTCTTACTTTTGTTTACACAACTTAACGCTGCTTGACTCTGTGTCAGCCATGCCCGTGTGTGTGTGTGTGTGTGTGTGTGTGTGTGTGTGTGTGTGTGTGTGTGTGTGTGTGTGTGCGTGTGCACGAGTGTGGTGTGTGTGGACTCTGAGCAGGAAAAGAGTAGAGTCAGAGCCAGAAAGGGAGAGAGAGAGAGACCTCAGGAGAATGGGTTTTTTGCAGGGGCTTTGGTTGTTCCTGCATCATTACCCTGGCTACAGACAAAGCCTACTTATGTCTCTTTTTCCCCTCCCCATCCATACACTCACTCACTCATACAGTGTACTGTATGTGTCAACACAGGCTGAGGGAGTCCTGCACAGGGGAGAAAAGGGGAAATATGAGGAGGCGAAGGAGGGGATGTAGAGAAATGAGAATGGAGAATAGATTTATGAAATGAAGCAGTCCAAACAGGACTATCTGCCTGCTGTGAGAAACACCTTTCATAAATCACCACACAGCAGCAAAAAATAGAGCATTTGGTAAGGCTCTTGTTGTGTGTGTGTGTGTGTGTGTGTGTGTGTGTGTGTGTGTGTGTGTGTGTGTGTGTGTGTGTGTGTGTGTGTGTGTGTGTGTGTGTGTGTGTCTGTGATGTGGTGATATGTGGGGGTGTGTGGGAGAAAGTAGAGTGGGAGAATCTTTTATTCCCATCACTGGCCTCAGTGAAAACTATAGTGGAAGGTAGTGTTGCAGGTGATGCATATATATGTCCATGTGTTTGTGTGTATGTGTGTGCACACGTGTGCATGTCAATGTCAGTGTGAGCAAGTAGAGTCAGTGTGTGCGGTTGTGTTTGTTAGATATTACCCTCCCACAGGGTATCTTTACAGAGAGCATGATATATAAAGAGACAGATAGGGTTAGAGAACGAAAACTGAAAAAGAAAGGAGGGAGAGCTGCGTGTAGTAGCTCAGGGGGATCTCTGTCTGGGTCAGAGACAGAGGAGTCAGAGAGAGAGAGAGAGAGAGAGGGAGAGAGAGAGAGAGAGAGAAGCATAAAGGCAGACAGAGAAAAGGACGACGTGCTGAGAGGACAGTTTTTTCTCAGGTGAGTTGTTCTGTAAGTGAGCGCTGATCTGCCCCGATCCTGTCACTGGGAAGAACGCTGGGTCGACTGCAGTGAGAATACAAACAGCACGTTACTGAACACACACACACACACACACACACACACACACACACACACACACACACACACACACACACACACACACACACTTTTATGAGCACACACTCTGTGCAACATCTTTCAGAGCTATTCAGATTCAGCAGTGGAGCCAGTGAACTATTCACCTAGCTGTTGAACACATTGAGAGCTTATTAAGTGTCTTTGCCAACCATAGAAAGGCCAAGGATGTAATTTGCCAGTCACACACTGGTTTCACATTCTGTCTCTTTACCACATCTAGCGCCCATCTAGCATCCTTAAGTCCTCAGACTGAGACAATTAGCGCTCAGAGACAAGGCCAGTGCAGTCAATGGACGAGGAATGGAAATGTGGGGAGATGCGATTTAGCAGAGGAATATGTGACGGAGGAAGAAAGAGAGAAAAAAATGAAGGAGAGACAGACAGATAATTGGGGAATGGTCTTTTTAGATTTGCTAAGCTAGAGGAGATATAGGAAGAGCAGAGAGAAAGACTTTTATGAGTCTGACAATGAAGGGCAATCAGATGGGAGCGATGTGACATAAGAGAAAGCTAAAGCATGTGTTCAACGGCCAACTCATTTCATGAACCTCTTTCACTGATTGCCAGTGAATGGGTGGAGAGAAGGAGTAAGGGATTAAAGTATGGATGTAGGGGGAAACATCAGCAAAGATTTAGTTATTTAACCCTGCCTGGTCTGTGGCCTGCTGCATGAACTTTATTACACATAAATCTTAAGTTTTTGAATTGTGAGTTTAAACATTTTCTTAAAACTATCCTCTATTTGGAGCAAGATCTTTTAAAGGTTAAGATACCGACCGTGAAATGCAACGTCCTCGGCATCAGGCACCAGATGCCAAATGCCCTCAAAATAATGACTGAAAACAAAACAAAAGAAGGGAAAGAAAAGAAACTTAGCATATTATTAGTCAATTTTGTGTCACTTGAAAATAAGACTTCAAAACTCAGAATGATATGTTAATATCCACATTTTTTGCCATATAACTAACTCCGCTGTACGTGTGTGACTTCACCCAATCCTGAAACTGGTCTACAGGGCTTTGGACGGAGGGCGGTAATGTAGCATGCAGCTGAATTAAAGGGGTTGGAATTTAATTGCGGCCCACAGATGGCCTCATACATCTTTGGATCATTTAAAGGGGCGGTGGGCTGAGTAATGTGTGTGTGACACGGCGCTGTGTTTTATAAGAGAGCCACTATTAGGCAGACTGCTCTATAAAGAGACACAGTCGGCGGGGGAGAGGTGTGGTTAAAGGCCCGGTTTGTAATTGTAGTGTGACACCCTCCTTTTAAACTCTGTCACCCCATCGCTAGCTTTGTTTACATGGAGATGTATTTTAAAGATCAAAGTAATTTTGAATTGTATAGTTATTTCTGGAAAACAATTAAAAAATAAATGATATCAATAAAGCCACATTTAAAGAGAAAACCCTTCCATTGACATCATGTCTGCCTTTCACTGGCTTTCCATACTCAGTATCAGTTAGAGACAAAGAGGAAGGAGGTTCTATAAAACAAGATAGGTTGAAAAAGAATAGATACAAAGAGAAAAAAAAGGAAATGAGTGGAGAACCTATGAATAGGCTGCAAGAAGACCAGAGGAGGAGTTTGAGCTGGGGAATCAAAATCAAATGAATGGAAAGAGGATCTGGAGGAAAAGATGAGGCCAGGGATGGAGGGATATGGAGATGGTTATGGAGAAATGAAGTGAGGGATATGTTAAGGAGTGTGTTTGTGGTGAAGTCCCAGCTGTTATCTTCCTAGGGGTTCAAACAGCTGTCATGCACTTTAATAACTCACACATACACACACTTGCTTTGTTCTCTTTCCCCATATCCATACACACCCTTTTATCCTCAGTTTCCCTCTTTTTACTTTCTTCTTTTAACCCCATCTTCGGTTTGGTCTGCTCTGTATATGTTAATTTGTCTGTCCACATTTCTCTCCTTCCTTCTTCTACATCCCTCCCTTTCTTAGAGAGATAGGAAGAGAGAGGGGGAATGATGGTAAGGAAGGGTGTAGGAAAGAGAAAAGAGGCATGGGAAGCAGGAGGACAGTCCTTTCATGTGCCTGTATCCTCCGGTCTGCATAGTTCAGATTACATTCCCTCTCCTTGGCTAGACAGCTTTTCCAATTTCTACCAAACCGAGGGAAGACAGGTTGAGAAGAAGCAGCTGGTTAACTGCATTAACTCATTTTGGCCTGCTCAATGCATCTGGTACCCTAATCCCTCTCTGTTGACATGGCAGGACGAGGCGTGTGGCACTGGTTGATAGGGAGGTCCTCCTGCCGCTCCAGAAGACACTTGCCCTCCCATCTTCCTCTCATCATGTACCCCTCTTTTCTTTGGCATTAAACAGCTCCAGCTCGCAAAAATTTGAAACGGACGAATTGGAAATTTGTCTTTAGCTGCAGCTTTGGCTCTTTAGCTCATGCACAACACTGTCAGACAAGGAGGGAAATTAGATTGGAGTTTAGGAAGAGGAGAAGGAAAGGCGGCTCCTGGCTAGACACACTCAGCGTATAGAGGGCAAGGTGGATGGAGTAGTTGCAGCTTGGTTAAAGGCAGGTAGAGGTTGAGGTTGGATAGGCATGTACATGCACCACCGTATAGACTTTGGTGTTGGGGGATGGAGAGCATTGTTGTAGGGGTGGATACAGGGGAGATCTAGGGGGATAGTGGGGGATCAGCGGAGGAAAAGGAGGAGGGGTAAGAGAAGAGTGATTATGGTGGGTCTGGGCTGCCAGGCCTGATAAATGACTAATCAGGAGAACAGGGCCTTAGGTCCCTCACAGGACCACTACTACCACAGGCTTATCACATGCACGGGCTGCATACACGCTCGCACACACATTCCTCTCGCAAAACACATTGCACACATGCAGCCTTCCACACTTGGACACAAAAGGAGAGAGTACGAGAAAAGAGAGATGGGTTGAATCCATAGCTGCCTCTCCTGGAGCAGCGCTCTGCTTGCTCCTCCTCACGCCTGTCTCACCTCTCTGACTCCTTGCTCCAGGTCTAATAGTCTGCCAAGGCTGGAACAAAGAGCAGGTCACATAACCGACAAACTGCGGTTCTGTTACATGATGATGATCCACTGTTTTAAAATCAGTTTTAGAATCATCTGTCATTTTTTACTTTCGAGGTTCAGAAAGTTTAAACATGTATGTAGTAATATGCTGAACTGCTACAGAGGATATATTGAAAAAAATAGTTAGTCTGGCTAGTTAAATCCAATCTGGCTGCATTCCAAGCTAATGATCAGGAAGGGATGGGAAAAGGCGGGAGAGAGAATTATTGAGAGGAGGGAGTACGAGAAGCAGTAGCGATGGGGGTATATGGACGCCTTTGTGTGCCACGCTCCATTGACTCGGCCTCCATACCTCAGCAGCGATGTGATCCCAGTGTGATGCTGCTAATAGTGACACCGCCGGGGTCGAGAGCAAGTGCGAGGGCGAGACAATTGGGAGGGGGAGGGGGGGGTGTGGGGGGGGGGGGGGGGGGGAGGGGGATGGCGGAGGGCAGATGGCAAGAGGTAGAGAGGGAGGACAGGGAAGAAGGAACAGGAGAGTTGGAGGAGGAGGCGAGAGGAGAGGGCAGAGTTGTAAGAATAGGAGAATAGCAGGAGCAGAAATGGAGAATGCGGGGATGGGACTTCGGTCTCTGTGGGATTGTGTGCAAGGACGGCCAAGTTGGTTTCTCCGTCCCCTTGTACCTTTATGTACCCCCATGTCCCTTTTATGTCCAGCCGTGTCCCTGGACACAAAGTCACTCGCATAGTTAGATCACCTCTGTAGCTCATATTCCTGAATGAGCAAACTGTGTTTTTACTCCTGTGGCTGCTGTTGTACTGGTTATATGGCTGTGTGCGTGCGTGCGTGCTGAAAGTTAGACATTAACCTACACAAGAGCAAGGTTTGTCTGCCTTCCTTTGGGGCTGAAGGGCATATGCATCTGTTCTTATACCCATTCATTTGTTTTATACTTTGCCTTGTGTGCGTGTGTTTTCAACATGTCTTTTGTGTGTTTTAAATGATTCATCTTAACTTTTTTTTCTAAATATTTAGTTTACCTTTTAATTTTGTTTTTGTGGTGCTGGACCTGAAATACACTTGCTATCACAGTAAGGTATCTTGTAAAACATGTTTTTTGGGGCATTTACTTTTCCTGTTAAATCTTGGTATTTAAGTACTGTTCATACACAACACATTTCCCTCGCTCTGTGCTCAACAGTTGATATCGATGAAATTCTACCGGTGTAATTCGTATTTCACACCCAATATGTATCTGTGCCGTTCCTGGGGCAGCAGTCATACCATGGGAAGTGTTGCTTAAGACTTCCCTGCTCTGACTGTCACTCCTGGCTAACTCCGAACCGTGTTGAGGCCTTGTGATGCATACTTCCCTCTGACTCTCTGTCTCAACCAATCACAACCAGCAGCCCCATGATGCACTCTGATGTGGTTCCCACAGATGCCGGTGTCCGTGGCGATAAGGCCTCACAGATGAGCAATCTGATTGGATTAGCAGATCCTTTGAACAAGCCCTGACTGGCTGTTTGCCGGCGGGATGCAAATGAGCTCCTTAAGAGGAAGGCAGGGACTTGACCTTTATTGGGCCTGGCAGTATGGACGGTGGCACGGAGGGAGGAAGGAGGGGTAGAGAATAGCCTCTGAAAGCTGAATTGTGGGAAGTGAAGAGGTAAAAGTATATCACTGGCAGACAATACTCTTTCTCTCTCTGAATCACTTCCTCTCTTTCTCTCTCAGTCTTGCTAAGTGTCTTCATGGTGCCACTGTCCTGCCTGGCTGGTCGGCCTTGTGGCTGGCTGGTTGCTCATTTATGTCTGTGTGTCAGAGCCATTTGCTGCTGCGTTTTACCCTTTCTGACAGCCACTTAACCTCTAGGCCTGGCAACATTCACAGTTAAGATTCTTGACCCAACAGACTCGAGCTCAGCATAGTTAACACCAGTGTTGTAGCCAAGACATGATCAGATGAGACCAAGACCCAATACAACCAAAACAAAACTGCTTAAGACTTAGAGCAGGTTCACACAGACAGTAGCGCTGTGTGAAAAAATGCAGCCCCCTCATTCATTTCAATCATACCGAATTGGGGTGCCAGCTCAGAGAGCTTTGACCAAAAAGCGCCGGGTTGTCTGCAAAAAAAACTTTTCTGCTAAGCAATACAATGTGCAAACATGTGTAAGAGCCTGTTACTCTCTGCTAGATTACTTTGTAACATGAAGGCCCTATTAATACCGTTTACCTGGCGATAGTTGCAATGAAAGATAAAGTAATTGCTGCTGTGATAACTTTCCAGAATTGTAAAATCCTATCTTATAGTATTATAAACCACAGTTAAGTGTTTTGGTGTCTGATAAGCGTTACGAATCATGGATTTATCACGCAAAACGGCCTTCCTGCATCATATATCATCCCCTCACAGGTACACCAAACAACACGCCCCCACCAACGCAGTCCTCTTGCATTGTATTTTAAGACTGAGACAATTTACAATTGTAGGGATGTGGAGTAGATAGATAGTACTTCTTAGTTCTATCGATAGTTAGTTCGATAGTAGTACTTAGATAGAGTTCAATGTTTAGGTATTGGTCTTTGTTCCCCTTAAAGAGCCCCAATACATAACAATAAATGTAAGACATCCGCTCTCGTCATCTTAAACTGTTACCTAAAAAGGTAACCGTTAAACAATGCACATCTTCATTGCATGTTTTTTTCTGACCGTCCGAAACTTTATGGTATTGAACTTACAATGATATGCATTTTGAGATAATCAGGCAATCTTCACATCTGAAAAGCTGGAGCCAGTGATTGTTTGGTGTTTTTACTTTACTGACGGACAAACATGTTTTATAGTCATTGTTTGAAAAAAATAAATTCAACATTGAGATGAGACTAAGACAAAATGGGTTCAACAGAAAGACAATGTCTTGGACGATGACTGGGCTGATGACTGGTCTTGAAAACAACAGCTCTTGTTGCTTTTGTGTGCAACATGTTAACTGTGCTCTGCTGTCCCCTTGGTACAGTACTGTGTATTAAATGTTTGAGAGTTACAGTACTGTTGGGACTTGGAGGATTCTTTTACAATTTTATGTGAACACACAGACACTCACTCATGTGCACTCTCACATGCTATATGACCTCATACTGCCAACAGAGGAAGAAAGTCAGGTTGGGGCTGTAAGTCATGCTAGATAAATCTTACTTTCGTTCTAGAGAGACAAGGTTGTTTTGGGTGTGGAGGGATGGAGGACTGAATGGATGGAGTGGTGCCTGTACAGTTTTAAGAGCAGGCCCTACTGTTAAAGGCTTTGTGAGCAGCATGGCCCTTCTCTCACCCCCCTCCTCTTCCCTGGGGGGTTTTATCTGCCCATTTCCTCCTCTCGTGCCGGGCCCTCGGGACGCCTTAATGGCGCCATGTTCCCTGTCAGTCAGATATTTAAATGGAAACCGACCATGAAAGTATGGCTGCTCAGGGCTGGCTTGCTGTGCCACGTCCTTGCACTCAACAGCCAGAGTCAAATGCAGAGGCCCAAACCTCAGCCCAGAGCTCCAGACAAGCTCGGGGAGGGGGGAGTCAGGCTCAATCTGCAAGTTTAATATCCCCCATCAGGTTTTAAACCTGTTTACTTTGCAGATTTGATCAAGGATACTGATGCAAATGGAGGCAAAGGCTCCTCGCCCTGGAAACCTTCTGTCCAGAGGTTCATTGATTCATGCTAAATGGGTTCAAGCATCATTCTTAATCACTCACTTGACCCAATTGATATTGTCCTAAACGCAATAGAATTTGGGTTTCTCTTTACCAGACTGCATCTGTAACAATGTAACTGTTGCACTTATTGTTTGTGTAGCGTCAATGTTGTCTTTCTCCGCAGTTCTAATAATTACTGTGGCAATTGACAACTGCAGGTGGCCTTTCAAACCCATACCAGACAACCTAATTTAACCCAGTAATAAATCTTTGTGCCCAGTTGGCCATTTTAGCTGTTTGGCACAGGGCACTGTAAATTCACCCTAATTAGATCCTCCCTCTACTCCTCCCACTCTCTTCCCCCGTCTTCCCTCTCTCCTCTGACTCTCCCCTGTTTCCTCCCCTGCTCATTGGTACATATGCTCATACACCTGGCCTGCATCGTTACCTGTTTACAAATGACCAGGCTGGTTCTGCTGGCTTCAGCATCCACTCCACCCCACAGTACTGCATCTCTCTCTCTCGCTCTCTACCCTCCCCTGTGTCATAATTAGACCTCAGAACTCATGTTTGCTTAATATTGTAATCCAGTACACCTGCATTTCTCTCTCTATAGTGCTTAAGTGTACCAGCTGCCCCACCTACACCTCCACTCCCCCACCCTTGACCTCATGTAGATAGAGTTTTGGAATTGATGTTGCCTGAAACTGTTAGCGAGTGTATGTATTTTGTTTTCACATTTTCTCCTCACCAACGCAGCAACACTAAAAGGCCAGCACACCCCTCCTTTTTGCAGTTCCTCTTAAAGGTATGAGTATTGGGCATGTGAATGTGTGTGTGTGTCAGGGGTGTCAGTGTCAGGGCTAATGGTCTCTAGCAGGGGCGCCAGCCTGAAGATTTATGCCACAAATTAGTCAAATGTGATCAAACAGCAACCCAGTTAATCATGCAGGACCCACGTTTGTCCCTGCTTTATCTACAGGCATAATTATAGACACCCATTCCTGTGACAGGCCAACGGCAGGCCCCTGCGGAGTGATATTGGGGGGCTGCTATGCAGCGTTGTCACAGTGATGAATGTCTTAGGGGTGCAGGGAGTGTTTTAAACACGTATATACTTAACACCCCCTTGTGAATGCTGTGAGTGAAGGCATGGCCCCTGCAGAACTGGTCTAACAGTTAGATGAGGACCAGCTTCCTAAATTAATATTAGTGTGAATGAGTCGGGTCCCCGTTCCCTCCACAGCCTCACAATTTGAAGCACTTCAGCCATTAAGAACAAGCGTTGCCATAAATCCAATTCATCAAATGACTCCCAATTCATTATGTGTTAAGTGTTGACTGGTTAAAGCGAGCTCTATCACTCATCCCCTGCCATTTCAACTGCCTCCTCTGCAGCATCGCACAACTTGGAATGTGGGAATGGGAATCATCCGGCAGTATTCTGTTATTCCAGGCCATTACCATGTGCCAAACCGGGAAAGAGATCCAGTGATGTGTGCTGCAGTTTGTGATTGGAGTGAATCCTCTCTCTCCCCCTCTGACAGCCATTTTAAACACTCGTTTATGCAGCGCTTTTAATATCAATAAGAGAAGCAGGCAGGCAGGCGGACAGGCAGCAGTTTCTTACACACACACACACACACACACACACACACACACACACACACACACACACACACACACACACACACACACACACACACACACACACACACACACACACACACTTAAACACACACACACACACACACTTAAACACACAGAGTGACACACACGGCCTGGCTGGAAATCAGCCGCCTCCATCTCCCTGGTATGACAGGGTGTGGTAATTATGTCTCTGTGAGAGTGTGTGCTGTTTGCTGGGTGAAAAATGATAATGGGGTGATTTTTAAGTGCCATATCTCCCGCACGGGTAATGAAAAGTACTTTTAATCCAGTTCGGAGGAACGGAGGGGTGGAGGAGAGGAGTGGCTGGGGAGAGGAAGCAGAAGGGTCTGTTGTGATGGGAGGAGAGGAGGAGGAGTGGAGAAATAAGAGGGAGCTCTGAGGGTGGAGGGATGCTGATAGAGGGAGCTGAGGAAAAGAGGAAGATGGGGGTGTTCTGTATGGAGATGAGGGGAGCAGACGAAACAAGGAGCGAGGAGAGGTTTCAAGGCAATGCAGTAGCTGAATCGTGTGTGTGTGTGTGTGTGTGTGTGTGTGTGTGTGTGTGTGTGTGTGTGTGTGTGTGTGTGTGTGTGTGTGTGTGTGTGTGTGTGTGTGTGTGTGTGTGTGTGTGTGTGTGTGTGTGTGTGTGTGTGTGATAGGGGGGCTTGTGTTGTTGAGCCAGGGGAATGCCTAAGCCTTGGCATGAAGCTTGAGCTAAGCAATTAGAATAATTAAGAGGGACTGACAAGCTTTTAGGGTCTCTCTCCCTTTCTCTCTCTCTCTCTCTCTCTCTCTCTCTCTCTCTCTCTCTCTCTCTCTCACACTCCTGTGCCAGCTGTAAATGTGGAGTATGTCAGACAACATTATGTCAGTTATGTCAAGTTAACACACGAGTGCATTTGTTTGAAGTATGGGAGTATCAGGTGCCTGAGCACCAGTAAAGGTGGGAACTGTAATTTCCCACACATTCGCTTTAATTTGTGCACATGATAAAGCTTGCATCAACACTACCAGTGTATGATATGTTTAAGCTGTGGAAATCTATTTTTGAGAGGCTATGCTGTAAAACATAGCTCACTAATATTACCCTGGAGTCAGGATCGCCTTAAGGGCTTATCACAATCATACCTTAGGTAAAGACTGGAAGAATATGTGTGTTGTTGTGCACACGCTAGGTTATGTGTGTTTGTTTGTGTGTGTGTGTGTGTGTGTGTGTGTGTGTGTGTGTGTGTGTGTGTGTGTGTGTGTGTGTGTGTGTGTGTGTGTGTGTGTGTGTGAGAGAGAGAGAGAGAGAGTTCACTAATGACTTCACACCCCATTAGCGCCTTTGCTTGATATGTCACACTTCATTATGTACTTAGATCAGTGGTGCATGAACTCGGAAAAGAGCGTGTGCACGTATGAAGTGTATTTGCGCTGGGGAGTGTGGGACTGTACTGTACCAACTTTTGGCCACAACTCTAGGTGGCCAGTGGGTATTACTGTTTTCTTTTGGGACCTACTTTTCATTTTTTTTAAACTTCATGTCACCCAAAATTTAGATTCCAGACTACACTGTTGGATAAAAGAATAATTTTCCACATTACTGCATTAAGTTGTCTAAAATACTACTACCTTACCTTACCTTACCTTTACCTTACGTAAATCTAAGAGGCAGCAGGAATTTCAGCTCTTAACACCTACAGTAGACAGTAACTTTATGTAACATTAATTTTGTTCAGTGAGGCCTCTTTCACCTGCAATTAATCTAGAATAAGTTTGGGGCTAATTTCATTCTTCCTCTGACCCGAGCTTGGCTCTGGACCCAGAATAAAATTGCTGCGGGTTAGTCTGGATAATCTGTATGCAGGAAACCTTAGAGCAGTTTTTTTAAGTTGCATATTAAACTGGGCCTACAATTACGTGTGGGGCGGCCTAAAGCCTTTATACATACCTTTTTTGGCATACAATACTAAGCTTTTAAAATAGCCTTATAATTGTTGGCATAATTTCATAAGTAATGTTTTAATTTTAAAACATACATGCGGCACAGTGAATCCTCAGCATATACTGTATCTGTAGATGGCTATCTTAGTGACTTATAGGCCAGTAAGCCTATCATCAGTGGGGATTTATATTTGCTAATAATATGTTGGATGTTGGACTTTTTAATTTTTGAAAAAAAATTCAAAAATTAACAATAATTTGGAGGCCCCCCTGCACTGACTCAGAGGACCACTTACGGCTCCCGGACCCCCTGTTGAAGATTCCTGCCTTAGAACAAAAAAGAAATGTCCTTGTCTAAGCAGATACATTTCTATCTGTTTAAATCTGCTTAACATTTTATAATAGGGGCCTGATATATGGAGAGTTTATTTGTCTTCATAATTTACAAGATCTCTTGTGTGTGATTCATAGATCAATTACTCAAAGAGCCACCACTGTCCAAACATTTATTCCACTGTTTAAGCCTGCCTTTGTACATAAATCCATCATAAAACCCTAAGTGTTAACTGTGTGTGTGTGTGTGTATGTGTGTGTGTGTGTGTTTGTGTATATACGCAGGTATAAGTGTTTATATGCACATGCTTGCCTGCTTGTATGTGCATGAAGCATATGTGATATGTTTTAATTCGTTGTAAACAGACAGCGTTGCAGCCAGGCAGGTTAGTTTTATCAGAGTGTGTTTATCTTAATTCCCCTCAGTCTCTTTCAGTCCTACCATCCATTACCTGTATGAGGAGGCAGTGTGCCCTCCTGGGCCTCACACACAAACATACACACACCGTTACCTTGGCATTTAAAATATGATGATATGACTGTATGAGAGTATGTATATATTGCTCACTGCGTGTGACTAACTGCCTGTCTTCTTCGTCAGTTTCGTATGCATTGTTGCCTTGGCTTATGGAGAAGATGATGTTTTCACAGCGGTCCATTGTGACCTTGGCTATGTAAACGGGTTTGTAATGTAATCATGAGTGGAGGAGAGAAACTGCTCTGACAAGGAACCATAAACAGGCTAATAGATGCATGCCATGCTAACATGACACATCTCACACATCACATCACATAGTATGCCATGCCACACACACACACACACACACACACACACACACACACACACACACACACACACACACACACACACACACACACACACACACACACACACACACACACACACACACACTGTACGTTGAGGTCAGGTGTGAATATTTGCAAAAGAGACTGGGCATCAACGTGTAAATATGAGAGATATCCAAACACTTTCATGCGCACACTGTATGTATGCTCACACTACATTACCCCCTGTGCGGAGAATGACAGGCTCTTTCGGGGGTATGACCCTCTCTCCACGCTGTTTGTCTTTAGGGTCACATCCTGCCCTCTAAATCCTGATCCCTGACCTTTGACCTTAGTCCGTCAGCCAGTAGTCACCAGCACTGAGCTGACAGCTCCCAAAGCCCACTGACCCCAAAAGTAGAGAGACAGAGAGAGAGGGAGAGAGGGAGACAGAGTTTTGACCGCCACCCTCTCTTGCAGGGGGAGCAGTGTGCATGCAGTAAGAGTGACAGTTTACCTGTTCAAAGAGGTCAAGCAGTGAGTTAGAGAAACAAAGGAAACACAGATCTCATTTATAAAATACGAAAAGCAAAGTTAGAAGAAATGAAAAAAGAATAGGATGTGAGGGTTGAGGGGGGAGGAGGTAAGGAATGGGATGGGAGGGCAAACATGGGTGAACCTGGCTAGTGGAGGTCACACTCTGCCTGAGGAGACAGGTGCCTCAAGATTAGCCTCTACATTAATGGCCTTTACTCTCTCACACACACACACACACACACACACACACACACACACACACACACACACACACACACACACACACACACACACACACACACACACACACACACACACACACAGTTAACACACACACACACACACACACACACATGATGCAAGCCGGTCCTAGAGAACTCCTATACCACAGGGATGTGAAACTAGTGAGAACACAGCTCTGACTCTCATATCCTATTTATACATCCTTTCCTGTACATTACAATCCTATTTAGCTCGCCCTGCTTCCTACACAATCCTATTTATGGACTCACCCCCACCCCGCCACCACCACGCACCCCCTTCCACTCTCCAATCCCATTTGTGTGCCCCCTCCTCCTGTATGCAGGTGCCATCTATCCAAAAGGCTGCCTACTGGGTGTGTAAGCTGTGATTCAGAGTGTGTGTGTGTGTGTGTGTGTGTGTGTGTGTGTGTGTGTGTGTGTGTGTGTGTGTGTGTGTGTGTGTGTGTGTGTGTGTGTGTGTGTGTGTGTGTGTGTGTGTGTGTGTGTGTGTGTGTGTGTGTTCACCGGTGATTTGTGTGTTAATGTAACACTGAAATTGGAGTGGTCCACCTAGGAATAGGAGAAACACTGTTCTTGGACTCTTGTGTTTGCAAACATCAGTCAGTTGTTCTGTGGCTAACTAAAAAGCTGTTTTGTTCTCTAAAGGCAAAAAAAAGCTTGAATTTGGTTTGTACCTCACATGATTATGCACCGAGAAGAAAGAGCTTAAAATCAGTCTCTTGAAATTGAAAGAGACTGGAGGTGCTTGCGCTCTCCAACATCCTTTTGCTATCTGGTGTAATACGCATCCCCATCTCTGCATTTACAAATCGTACATAAGTAAAGATGAGTGTCTGTGTCTTCTGTCCTGTCCCATCTCCACCTGTCCCTGTGACAGGCCTCTTATCCTCCATTAGTGTATTTAAACAGGACAAAGTGACTGTCCGTATCACAGGCCTGTCTCCACCTGACTCCCCTACCTGTCACTCACCCAGCGTTATGAAAGTATGCTCATTCTGTTTGAAGATGGGAGATGAAAGGAGGACAGCAGTCACGGAACCCGTTGGCCTGACAGACCAGATTAGAGTAGCCAATCTTGGAGAAAGAGGTACGCGGGAGGGAAGAGAAGGGTGAGGATGTTCCTGCCTAACTGGATTAGGGGAGGTCGAAGGCAAGGTATATGTAGAACAAGGGTCTGTGCCTGTTTTTATTAAGGTATGGAAGGGTTAGCAAAGTGGGCGTGGAGGCTCGTGTGCCTGTTCATATTAGAAAGACAGCTGTTTGTTGGCTCTCCAGTTGCACTTTAGTTTAAACTGAAGGTCTCACAGACAGAGGTAATGATGAGCCAGCAACAAAAAACTTCACATGCCGAAACACAATCTTCTGATGAAATGAGAGGTAGCCAGACAGGCCACCAGAGCACAAGGTTAAACATCTCAATATTCTGCTGCTGTTGCTGCTGCTGTATCTTACTTTGTATACACAGCTGGACTAGTTGAAGTTATATTGATGCTCAGCGCGAGTCTTAGGCAAAGGGTTTCAAACAAATGATATATGACGTCTTCCATTTGGCAGACATTTTTATCCAAAGCCAACACCAGAGTGAAATAGTATGACTGAGCTGAATTTATTAATCATTCAATTAACTAAATGTTCCGTCTTGGTATGGTTCAGATGAATGGACTGTCAGTCTTTAATGCAATCTAATGCTCAGCACACCTCAAGAGAGATGCTGAGAACTTAACTGCTCTGCAACTCTTTCATTTCTCTCACCCTCCTTTCACCTGCATTACTCATTTCTCGGTGCGCTTTTGTCACACTCATTTTTGCTTTATTATTTCCCTGCATCTTATAGTCTAAATCCAGATCTGCCCTCCTGTAGCGGCGGTTTAAGACGCCCTGCAGCCTGCTATCTACATCTCTTCCTCTGTGTTTCTTTCTTACCTCCCCTCCTCAGATAGAGTCTGGCTCTGTGTCTTTGGTGCCGGCTGGTAAAGATGGTCGGGGCAGTCGATCGTATCAGACTATCAGGCCAGTTCAACCATAAATTACCTGCAGCTAACAAAGCGTGCTGCTGTAACTATTACACAGGCACTCAAAGTCACCCCGGCCCACACGGCTGGGCTAAACACTCACACACACTGAATGATAGCAGACCAAAGAGAGTGCAGGGACAGCGTCTGTGCGCATCTGGTCGGTCGCACACTAAGATTTCATTGACAGCATACAACTTCAAACATGGGTGGTAAAAGTTCAGTCAGAGAGGCAGATGATGACTTAATATCAGCATGATAGCTCAGTTACCTTTATATTAAAGCCAGAGAGAAACATTTGTATGCCATTATTCTTAGCCATTTTCTTCTATTTACTGCACCAGAAATGATAGGCTAATATGTTGATTTAATAATATTAAAATTCAATTCAATTTAGATTTCTTCATGCAAACATTTTTGCAAAAGGCATACAGTATTTATTTCAATCACTTCTTAGAGCATGACTGGTATACTCTACATAACCTCTACTGTCATTAAGCATAAACGCATAACACTTAATAACCAGTAATCTGATGGTTTTTGAAAATAATTAGAAATGGATTCACAATTAATTCATGGGACTTTATTCTGCTGATAGTGTTGCAGCGTCCACTGTCCCTGTATGGTTAACTATTTGTTGTGTCGAGACAGAGCAGTGCCTTTTCCCCCTCCCAGCTGTGTGCTCAGGTCTGTGTTATTGGCTAATTGAGAGCGTGTTCTGTGCTGCAGCTCTGCCCTGGAGGTTAGTGTTAGCACACACACACTGTAGCAGGACAAATGAGAATACACCCCGCCATCTGCCCAAGAGAGACACTCCGTCGCCCTCTCCTTGTCCCTCTACCCTTGTTCCTCTTCTCTCTTTTGCTCTTTTAGTCTCATTTTTATTTCTTCCTTCATTCTCCCACCTCTCTCTCTTCACCCTCTCCCCCTGCCCCTCTCCCCACCTTTGCTATTCTACCTTTCCATTTGAACAGTTTTCTCTCTCTGTGTACCACTCTCTTCATCTCTTGTTTCCTCCCTGCTCCTTTCTGCCACCTGCCTCTCTCCATCCTGAGTAAGTCAGTGGGAGGTTTGTGTGTGTGTGTGTGTGTGTGTGTGTGTTTGTGATGTGGGGGGTTCAGGCTGTCGTGTTAAAGTGTTACCGTAATCTGGCCGCAGACTTTCAGAATGTTCAGTGGGCGCGATCCATAGGGGCTGACACAGAAGGTGACCCCCGGTCGGTAACCTTGGAGACCAACTTTATTAAAATGAATTTGAGTAGAGGGGCCGTCCTGACAGCAGCATAATTACATCGCAGAGCATCAGCACTAATTTATGCAGCCCGCATTCAACCGGTCAGGAGTGCCGAGATGGGGTCAGCGTGGACACACACACACACACACACACACACACACACACACACACACACACACACACACACACACACACACACACACACACACACACACGTACAGGAGCATATTGGGGGATACACACACATGGATCAGCATACCAATAAAAATAGGTAAATACATTCAGTTTGTTCTTATACTGCACTGTGCGGTGGCACATCCCTCCGTAGTGTTTTTTACTGCTTTGAGGCTCAATGTGAGTGTGAATGTATGTAGGCATGCATATGTGACCTGCGTGTGTGTTTGTGGGCCAGAGAGACAGTGTGTGTAAGTATATTTAGCAGACTATTGATCTTATTAGTGTCATAGCCTGATAAGCGAGGAGTAACTCAAATACAGACGGCAAATTTACGAAAAAACAATAATATTTGCTCATGTGTCTTTCTAATTCTTTACGTGTTTCAATGGTAAGCACACAGAGAAAAAAACAATTCTAAGCATGTGCATACTGTACATTTTCACAGTTGTGGTCTCCTTTTTGCTTATTGACACTAAAACTCCCCATCACTGAGGCAATACTCTCATGCAGGGTGGCAACTACGATAAAGAAAAGGTAAAGTGACCTACCTTGACTGTTCTTTGGTAGCGATAACAACAGTCTCCATTAATTATAACAAAGGTCAATGCTCAGAGGCTTGCTCGGCAGTCCTTTAGGTTTTTTGCCCAAAGAGTAACTTTACACCTGCTTTTCCTCTAGAAGAGGTGTTCTTTCAATCTCGCTATCTCCCCTCTGTGCCTCTTTCCTCTCAGAGGCCATCCACATGAAGACGCGTTTGGATGCAAACGCACTTTTTTTGCACCGTTTGGGCCAATTGTCCACACGAATCCTGTAAACGCACTGCCCGTAAACGCACTTTTTTGAAACCTGGTCCCAGGGTGAATTAAAAAAAAAACGGCTCACGTTTGGCTTCGTGTGTACGGCGAAACCGCATACGTGCGTATCGATGATGTCATCCCCACACACCTCAGCCACACAGCTGACTGCTTTCAAATGCTGTTTATAAAGTGGAAGTAGACAATTTATCAACTAGCTAGCTAATCTGTCTGCTCGTCAACTCCTTGAACGGATTATAGTAACTTTTAGCATGGTTTATTGTAGAAAGGCTACCGCAAGAAAAATGTGTAGCTAGATTATCAAAAAGACATCGGATCATTGATGTTTGTTTGACTGCCGATGTTAGCTAGCAGAGCTAGCTCTGCAATCATGTCTGATAGAATGTAAACAAAGTTTACATTCTTTTTCTAGGTGGCCTTTATATAACAAGCAGTGGTGAAAGTTATTAAAGTCTAGTCCATGGATGTGTTAAGCTAAGAGAACTAGCTAACAGTCATGTTATGAAAGGAAGTGGAAGTGACTGCAGGCTGCTCTTCTTCTTCGTTCCGTTAATTTCTGTAGCAATAACAGCGCCGCCTACAGGCCTGGCATATGAAGTACCGTGTTAAGTCATTTACAGATGGATTCATCTGGACGTGAATTTTCTTGAACCGAATCCAGGGAAGACGGATGCGTTTTCATCCTAACGTCTTCGTCTGGATGGGGCCTCATTCTCAGGTTTTCTCAGTTGCTAATAAACACACACACAACCGTTTGCATGCATTCACTTTGAGTTTGAGCCATTCCAATTTAAATATCAAGCTGGCGACATGACCAAACCCAAACTTCTACAGTAGATGCAAACAAGTTTGGATAATAATCTGTAATCTAAAATTAACTGCTACAAACAATAAAAAGACACGAGTAAATGAAAACATTTTAGCGCAGTCGATTGTGACAGCTTTTTCATTCAGCATGCAACTAACACTTTGTGATTGCCATCACTTGTATTCATGTATTGATTAGTAAGGTCCTCTGTGCTCATTAGGCTCTATTAACAAAGATCCATAAATGAAAAAAAAAAAAAATCTGATAATGTGTCACTGCCTTGCATTCTTGCTGCAACACAAACAGTTCTGTCATCCTTCCCCTGATCTTTGCTCGGCTTCTGTTCTAAAAACGTTTCCAGAACCCATTCACAACCTAGTGATGCCAAGTGTGCCCCATAGAGGCTAAAGCAAGAGATAAAATAAAATGTGAAACTCTGGAGTATCAGAAGGGAGAGAGGAAGAAGGGGTCAGAGGAAGAGAAGCAGGAGAAAGTGCTATAGAGAAGAGTAAAAAAGGGGTGAACAGGGGGAACATGGATATAAGTCACAGCTCCAGTCACTCCATTGTAGCCGTTGTGACCAAGGGCACACTAATCTATCCCATTAGCCGATCTCTCCGACTCTCTCATAATGTTACTGCTAGCTGCTCTCCTGTGACATGTTCCTGCTGTGTGTGTGTGTGTGTGTGTGTGTGTGTGTGTGTGTGTGTGTGTGTGTGTGTGTGTGTGAGAGAGGGAGAAAGGGAGGGAGAAAGGGAGGGAGAGCATGCTTTTGTGTGCGAGTGTGACAGTGTGAGTGAGACAGAATGCTTTGCCTGTGTGTGTAAAAGTGTGTGCGTAATGACAGTTCAGCTAGTTGCTCTCCTGTGAAAATGACACGTTCCTGCCAAATTAATATCATTACTATCAGAGTTTAATGGGCCGGTGCTGCCTTCTTATTTAAAACAGAACATCCCTCTCTCGACCTCCACCACGAGGAAGTGGTGGTGGTGGTGGTGATGGGGGGGGGGGGGGGTGTGGGGGGGGCGGGGGTTTATGAGCAGGATAGACAATGTGAAGAGACTTTTTTTATTTCCTACTACAGCCAAAAACAAAGATGAACTTAAGATAGGGTTAGGATGAGCTTGAAAGCAAACAAACAGAATATTGAGGATAAAAAAGGACATAATTTAAGTATTCTCTTAGACAGAGGAAATGAAGACAAACATTTTAATTTGCACCTGAAGCCCACTTTGTGTGCGACGTATCATTCACAGTTTTCTTTCCTACCATGTCAGTCATTTGACTAAAAATACATTTCCCTTTCTGCTTTGTGTGGTAGCTTTAAAATGTATCTCTGCTCTATTGAACAATAGGGCTTCCTTCCCAGTTGTAATGTTACATTTTGACGGCTGCTATCGCCACCAGTATTTAACGTAACAAAAAGCCAGATCATGTTTGCGTGATTTATGTTAGGGGGCTCCTGCGTTTTTTCTTTGTGCATGGGAGAAATGACACGTTTTGGAGGCAACTTGGCTACATTTTCTTTCACAGCTTGTGTTTTACAGTATGGCTTTCTGGTCATTGGTTTTTCTTTTCTTGTACAGTACTTTACAGTGGGTGTGTGTACAGTATGAGCAGTCTGTTAGGGTGTCATTCTTCACTCGGAGTCAGCACTGTGATAATGAGTTCATTTGGAAATACACTCTGCGGGCCGCCTGTGCATGTGGCCGCATGCATGGTTGTGTTTACACATGTGTGAATATTTGCACAATCTGTATACATGTGGATATAACTATTGCAGACTACATTGTGTGTGTGTGTGTGTGTGTGTGTGTTTTTGTATGTGCACACCTGAAAATGTGTGTGAGAGATCGTGAGTGTGTGCATGTCAGGTTGCCGCAGGAGACCAATTAGCTGGTGCATCAGTGAGGAGGTGAGCATACACACACCTGTGTGTGGCCCTATTACACCAGCTCATCACATACTCGCATACCGACACACAGACAGGATTGCTCTGCTCATAATAGAAACATACTGACACTTACAGTACATTGACCATATGGAATAATGACTTCACCGTGTCAAATTGTCAGACTTGAGTCGCCAGCATGCGTTATTTCAACCAGGTGTTACTAACTTGACCAACTTTTGTGAATTATGGGTTATCTTACTGCTGTTGAATGGTTGTCATTATCAATATGTACTTTACATTTGAACATTTCTTCGCTCAAAACTGCACGCCTTGTGTTCATACACTGCAGATGAGATCCAAACTTTGAGGTGTTGTGCACTGACGCAATCAGGTGAGAGTGAAAAAGCAGATCACAGCCAATAAAGCAGCCAGGCCTCTTCATGTATAATTCAGATCTTTTATGGTGGGCTATGCACCCATATGGGCGTGCTGATGGAAGACTAAGGCCATTTCCAGCCAGAGAAAAGCTCTTTTAAAAGCTAATCCTTGTGCCAGAGTCCTGCTCTTTTACTGCTCCTCTTTAATGAATAGGTGTCCAATAAGGCCTTTTATTGTCTTAGCATATGTTGCTTTTATTAGGGGAAAATAATTAGGTTGTGCGGATCACTTCGGAAGTCCTCTCGCAAGATAAAAATGAGATAGTTTCACAGTCGTTGCGCAAGTCCTTCTGACTCCTTGTCATTTTCCCCATGGATGCCTTGTGTCCTAGCTCCCTCACCTCCTCCTCTCCTTTGTTTCCTTCTCTGCTCTCCTTGTCCCTCCTCTCATCTTTATGCTTCCCCTCCTCCTCTACCTCTTGTCCTTTGCATTCCCTCCACCTCGTTCCTCACTTCCTTTTCTATTGTTCCTTCGAACATGCGGGCATTAAATGTATGCAGCGATGTCGCATTGGACTGCACATTTACACACACACACACACACACACACACACACACACACACACACACACACACACACACACACACACACACACACACACACACAAAACAGATGAACAATCACAGTGTGACAGGAGGCTGTTGATGACTGACACTGTTGATCTTATCTGGCACGAAAAGGGGGAAAGGGAGGGCCGCAGAGAAAAAGAGAGAGAAATAGTGCAGGGGGGGTTTCCTGCTGTGCTTTTTGTTGTGTCCCTGTCACTCCTACATACTTTATTCCTCTGCTCCTTTCTCTCTCTGGCTTCTCATCTTCTGCTACATCCCTCTGCTCGATTATATAGAAAGAAAGAATGTCAACAGGGCTCATCTGTGATCTGGGACTCCAGGGAAAGAGATCCATTTACCTTCAAGAGGTCCTACTATGACTTTTATTTATTTATTACCCATGAGATCTCAGCTACTGTATGCCTAGTCCTGTAAATTATGAGGCCGGAGGGGGATGGAGCTGCAGGGGGAAAAGGGATCTGCAGAGGGTTGATGGAAAAGAACAGGGCTGAGGAAGGAGCAGGGGGCAAGGCTGACGGACTGCGAGAGATTGAGCAGGCATGATGAAGAAACAGAAAGAGAAAGAGAAGGAGGGAGGGGGGAGGCTGGCCCTTACATCCTGTCCTTAATGCCCCTCACGGGAGCACACTGCCAATAGGTGAGTATTAGCCATCCGCCTATGGGCTAATGGAGGGTATGAAATAGAGTTTAGTACATACAGATGACCAGGGGTAGACTAATCACTGGGGAGACTCAAAGGATCTAAACAAGCTCTTAGTCAGATTATTATGGACATGGCTCCAGTTCGAATAATGGCTTTAGACTATATTCAGTGCTATTGGATGTGTAGAAGTGAATCATTTGTAGAGTGCTTGGGGATTATTTTATGATACTGGAACTGAAAAAAATCCAGAGCACCTTTACTTGCTTACATCTACTGTGACCTTTGGCTTACCTCAGTCAGGGTGACAGCGGGGTGAGTGTCAGGGAACTATCTGAAGTGTGCGCTGAGGTGTTTGAGGTGCTAATCTCCTCCCCACTTGGTTGAGTGGTCAAGCTAAATAGAGGGGCCCCTTGTTTATCTGAGGGGACCGCGTTACCCAGGATTCCCTCTACAGCTCGGCCAGCTACACTCAGCTGAGTTGTCAGCTCACAGAGGTTACCACAGCTGAGGGCAAAGATAGCTGTACACGCACGCACACACACACACACACACACACACACACACACACACACACACACACACACACACACACACACACACACACACACACACACACACACACACACACACACACATACATATACAAACACATACACAGAGGAAGTTTTTGATTTCAATGGTTATTTATTAAATGTAAAATATCTTTAGCACAGATTAAAAATCAGACACCTCCATCTATTTGAAACATCACAGGCTGAAAAAAACCCATTTCTGAAACAGAATCACAATCCCTTTGGAATCCCACTTTCAGGATAGCTAGTCCACGAGGCTGGGCAGAGGGCTGAGGCAAACACTGCACTCCTTCTGATCCCTTTACTGGGGCTACAAGCCAGGAAATACTTTCCAAATGCATGCTGTGGCCTTATTACATTGTTTTATTCATCAAGTAGCTTGATAATTCAGGTATTATAGATGAGAAGAAAAAAATCTGTAGTTTACATTTTTCAAAGAATTTGACTTTCTCTAAAACGGGGTAAAATAGTACTTAATCAAGAATTCTTCAGCACTTGTTTATCTTATGGGACTACACAGTGGGTACTTCAAATCACAGAATGCTGCTTGTCTGTGATTGACAGCTTAACAAACTTCAAGAAGGCTACAAAAACTATAAATAAGAAATCTAATTTTGATTCCAACCAAAACTGTTTTCTTGACTTGCTGCAAATCCAGACGGCCTTCTTCGTATGGGCATATGCTGTAATGATCTGTGGTTCATGCCAGGAACTGAACTTTTTAAATTGTGTCCCAGGCATAAATAGCTTTGCCAGCATATAGCACTGCTGCTGCTGAATTGGAGTGCAATCACAGAGGTCAGCTAGTGAACGTCCCCCTCTCTTTTCTGCTCTGCCTCAACCCTCGCTGCTGTACAAATGCCAACTGACAACAACTACCACAGATGGTGAGGAGAAACACAGAAGACAGGCAAAGGAAGAGAACCACCCACAGGAGTAAGAAAACAGGAAGACTCTACACACACTGTCCGAGAGAGATATGGCCTGACAATATTATCAACTCATTTATTTTAAACTTTTTTTTTTAATCTTTTCTTTTTTTCTACTTTTTTAAGGTATTCTTATTTTTCCAGCACATGCCATATGAGAATTTGGGGATTATAAAAGTACCTGAAAGAATTGCTAGGTTTTCAGCATGCATAGCTGTTTGTATTTACAGGTCTGTATGTACAGGGATGGGCCAAAAACAGACTGCTCTACAGTACTGGGTTTATTTACATCCAGGTCAGAGGGAGAGGTCAATGACATAACTACAGATGTGGGGGTGAAGGGTCACATGCATAGGGTCAGAGAAAGCTCATCTGGCTGAGTACAACTTGGATGATGAAGACACAGAACAGAACACGGCAAAGTAACATTACTGTTAATTCAACATCACATCTCCACCACATATGCTTTTTGCTTTTGAATACGCTCAATACGGAGTTTTCAGCAACTGATTATTGCGTAACACTATACAAGGACATTTCTATTGCAAGTCCATGAGGTCCATGGGTATTGAGTCGATACTGAGGTGGAAGACTTGGATCTGATCCCAGAGCAGTTAGCTGTAGTAGTGGATCCCAGGCTAAGTGCAGACCCGTTGCTGTATTTCCACAGTCAGCTTATTGCAGGGTCTTTTGTAAGTTATTTTCTCAGCATTTGGGTGTGTTTTTGTTACCCACGGAAGCAGATGTACACAGAAAAACTGTCCTGCTCCTTTGGTTTGTCATATTGCTGTGGTGCAGTAATCTTTATTTTTTTGATCATTTTAGATTTATGGTTGTTTTGGTGTACTTTATTTGTCCCATCTTCTCCCCTCCCCAAATCAGTGTGGTAATAGCAGAGCTCTTTTTCTTTTGGGGAATGTTCATGCGAAGTCTCAAGTAATTCAAAACAAGTCCTGGTCAAGTCTCAAGTCAGGTCTCTGAATGCTGACTGTGCTAATTAATGACATGGCACTAGTTAAAAACCCTTTAAAATAATGTTTTACATTGCTGACACAAAGGCTCCTCACTGCAAATTATTAGACCTTTTAAAGAATAATAAGAAATATCTATAAATGTATGTAGGTGGATCGATCCACATTACTGGCTTTTCTGAATAGGCCAATTGCACAGCAATAGGCAGGGCAATCATAAATTTAATCACAATGATTAAGTAATATAAATGCACTTTATTTACTACAGCTACAAAACCTTTGCACAAACCTGCAACATGGCAAATTGCCGCATATTATTATTATTATTATTATTATTGTGTTATCCAGTCAGAAGTCTCTTGTCAAGTCAGAAGTCTCTTGTCAAGTCAACCTGTCAAGTCAAGGTTTACAGCTTTGGGTAGTAGAGAACAACTCTAAAACACCACAGATGTTACTACTGTACACAAGGAAACGATTCACATTTAGTTGCAGAAGATAGAAAGACACACAGCAAAATCCATCAGTTTGTAGACAGCTAAATTTACAGGCATAATCTACAGTTTCACATGGGTTAGAAATGGCTGTTACACCACAGATGTGTATGATGCACACTGGTTCAGTGATATACCCTATTTGTGTAGATTGTCCCAAATGTTTATTTGCGTATCTGTTCGTGCTCGTGTGCAGGCGCATGCTCGTGTTCAGGCATGCACATATGCATACTGTATGTGTGTATGTGTAATTGCGTAATGTATCGAGGTTGTTGCTGCACACACCCTCCTGTTCTCTTTCTCAGTACCTCGCACACCCCTTGCCTCCTATCTGCAAACACACACACACACACACACACACACACACACACACACACACACACACACACACACACACACACACACACACACACACACACACACACACACACACACACACACACACAAAATGATAGATGGCTGTGGTGGGTGGTTGAGCATGTTAATGCCTAATCTCATCAGCCTTATCTTCTGCAGAGGTTACAGGGTCAAGTGGTGAGGGGGGGTGAGCTAAACACCAATAAGATAGCACATTGCTGGACTCCCAGCTTTTTTCTAGGAAAGAAATGGACTTTGCACTTTTGAAAAAAAATAATACTGAAGACATGATTATGAAGTCTGCCACATAAATCTGGATTATGAAAGTTAAAGTCTTTTTTTTATCAATATTTTAACTAGCAGCAGGACCAGTGTTTGGTAACTTGACACAAACAAACTGCTTTGAAAGTCAGCCAAGTTCAAGGGGGCGTCAGCGAGTCAGAGCATGCAGCGCTGAAACCTTCAGTGGAGTTTAAAAAGCATTTAGCTCTCAGACGAGCTAAATCAGATGCCCTAAGCGAGCGAGATGAGTTAAACTGAGCGTGTGTGAACCTGCAACTCAGAGACACTGCTTGGCATTTGTTTGATATGGCGACATGTGATGTGGATGAAGTTATCGCCCCACTGGCAGGTGAGACAGACAGCGGCACACAGGGAGATGCTGCCTTTTCATCTGCTGTTTACCAGCCCTCTCATCACACTGCACTTCAAACACACTCAATCTGCTGCTGCAACGTTACACACCAGGGCTCCTCCTGGCGGAAGTTTACCACGATCTGAGAGAGGGTTGTGTGTGAGTGTGTGTGTCTGTGGTTTGGTGTGTGTTGATGAGAAAAAAATATTCTTGGAATGTGGTTGGTGTGTGTAGTTCGTTCATTGTATCTGTATTCATGTGCACATTTTTGTACTTGCATGTGAAAGTATAAATGCTTTAGACCTCGATGGATCTTTCCACTTCATGTGTGTTTGTCTCACAGCTGCTTTAGGAAACTGTTCAAACAGTGGGCATGTAATGTGGCTCCATCATGCATGTGTGTATGTTTGTGTGTCTTGCCCATGTTTGACTACTGTGCATATGGGGTTGTCTCAGTGTGTGCCAGTGCTCTGTGCTAACATTAGTCCTCAGCGTCTCTCTCTGCCCCCCATCTCACTCTGGCTGCCTCTCATTGGGAGATAAAGAGGCAAGCCATTTCATGTGGCCGTATAGAAGTTGTCTCCAGCCCCAGAGTTTGCAGGGAAGCTGTCACAGCAGCTTTTAGCCGGAGCGGCAACATGAAAGATCCCTCTTTGAGCAGTTGGGTTATGTGTGTAATTCTCTCTGACGTGTTTATTCTGCTACATTTTCAACTCTCATTTTCAAATGTCATAGAAATCTCCCTCCTCCAAGAATATCCCTACTAATTACTAACTGATGGGACAGGGTGTATTAGAGAACTTAGCAGGTTGCGTCTAAATACTGTTTTTCTTTTACAGCGCATCTCGCCTTGAGACAACATGAAACAGAGTCAATTTCTCGGTTGAGACTTGAGTGACCTTCAGATTTAAACCTGCCTTAAAAAAATGAGAGAGGACTTACTGAGAAAGAGCCCAAGGGAAAGCCTTGTTGTGTGTGTGTGTGTGTGTGTGTGTGTGTGTGTGTGTGTGTGTGTGTGTGTGTGTGTGTGTGTGTGTGCTTGTGTATTGTCTGTGAAAATATCGCTTATCTATTCCAACTTCTGATTTAAACACCTAGGTACAGAATTGTACTTGCATCATTCCCAATACTTTTTCTCAACTTTAAAAGTTTGGCTGAACCCATATACACATCATGTGAAAATATACATATTCATAACCATGGCAGAACACCTGTTCTTTAACACTATACATAAAAGCTGTGGTTTCCTCCAGACAGGAGCTGGTGTAATTTTCATGTTCTCACATTCGCCACTGTGAGTCTATACATCTGTAGCATTCTTATGGTCCCATATAGCCAGAGGTCCTGTACACACAGGGTAGTGAAATAAATAAATAAATATATGTATATAAATATATGTACAGTGATGGGGTTATGCTGTTCCCATGGTAATATGACCCAGTCATCATGGGCTGCAGGAAGAGGGGAGAGACGGCTTGTAGAGTCCTTTTTTTCTTCTTCTTCCTGTTGACACTCTGTCCTGCTGTCTCTATTTTTGTGTTAGTGTGTGTAGATGTATGTGTCTCACAGTGGACATAGCGATGGAGTCGGTGTCCACGTTTCTTTCTCTGGACAGGGCACGTCCTAATGTCTAAGTCAGTAAATGGGTTCTCTGTATTTTGTCTTCTCCGGAAGGCTGAAGCTGCCTCGTTGTCTCAGTCTCATAAACTCGTATCTCTTTCTTTGTGTTTCTCTGTCCACAGCAACAAGGGGCGGCCACTACGGTGTACTGTGCCGTAGCGCCGGAGCTGGAAGGGTTAGGCGGCATGTACTTTAACAACTGCTTCCGCTGCCTGCCGTCCATCCAGGCCCAGGACCAGAGCAGCGCTGCCAGCCTGTGGGAGCTGAGCGAGCGCCTGGTTGCAGAGAGGTCAGCAGGCATACAGGCCCTCTGATGGACCGACGAGGAGGTGGAGGAGGTGGACTAGCCACACAGGAAGGATGGTGGGTCACTGTCATGTCCAGTTAGGTATGAACTGAATAAAAGTTAACTGTACTGCACAATACAAGAGAGCTGCCAAACCACGGAAGTCCATTTGGATATGTCACGTTACTATGGGGGCTAAAACACTCTACATAAACAGTACAGGAGGGGGTTTCATATACACTACTGAATAAATTAAAGTTTGAGTTGTGTTCAGCTCTGCTGTGGTAGTTTACAATGGGAGGTGTGGGATGGGAGAAGATTTGGGAGGATTTCAGGGATCTGTTAAAGTTTGTTCTTTTCTCTGTTTGTCTCAGTAGCTTTCTATAATGTTTTCAAGTCTTCATTTCACAACTATTTAAAAGAGCAAAGTTCAAAGAAGCAAATGACCTATCTTGCTAACAATACAGGATTACCTAATAAGCATACACTCTATGGCATATGCATCCGTTTCCAGCAAAAGTGCACTACATGGCAAATATTGTGTCTTTCCAATTAAATTCAGTATCTTTTTGTCTAGTTCTACGTAGATGTTGATGTTTCCTATTGAGATACAGAGAGCGTTGGTTAATCGTTGTGCCTAAATCTTTTTGGGCTTAGATGAAATAAGGAGTAATGGGCATGTGACACTCATGGATATATAAACACATTGAGAGGTATGATTCTTATGGCTATATACAATATTCTGCAATCATTTTATTTCTTATCAATGTCCCTATTTGTTTTCCTGTACAATATTTACAATATCATGATTTCTGGGCATGTGCTAAAGGGATGTGGACATCATAATTTTTTTTTCTGTTAGTTATTTGACTCAACCTACGTATTCATAATTTATACTCTGGTAAATCTAAATTACAATTTGGAGGTATTTTAAGGGGTGATTCATTTGAATAGCAAATACAGATGGTGGAGAATTGTTTTTCCAGAGTCCAGGATCTTTAATTTCTGTGTTTCTTCTCTTGTTGTTGTTGTCTCCTGTTATTATTTTATATCATCATTGTTTTATTATTGAACTCTGGCTTTGGGTTTTCTGTGGATTGGTTGCCCTGAAGCCGCTGTTGGGACGTTTTTGAGACATTGTGCTTTATGGCAGTCTGGGTGCCGGAGGTTGCTCTTGAAACATCAGCATTCCAGTGTCATGATATCTGTAAGAAAAACAAATGAGAAAGAACATTTAATAAAAATCCGTTTTACAGTAACATGTGTGCAAAATCTTTTTAAACACAAAGTGGAAGTTCATTCATTTGAAAGCCATTAGGGGGAGATATCTGTGTAGGGAGCCGACAAGTGAGCAACACTGAAGTCTGACTAAGTAGAACTGTTCCTGAGAAACGAAAAGTACGCACGCACACACACACACACACACACACACACACACACACACACACACACACACACACACACACACACACACACACACACACACACACACACACACACACACACACTGAAATTCACACATCAGTCAGAAACATGCTATGCCTCTACACAGCCGTGGCCTCTCCAGAAACTGATACTGGTGTCCTACCCTGTTATAATCTGTACTGCACCCAGAGTACAGGTGTCTTATCACTTTCCTTTCACAGCACAGGACACACATGGAACAGAGATACAGCACAAACAACACACACACACACACACACACACACACACAGTACACAATCTGCAAGGGCAGTCGTCTCATATTTACCCAGCGAATAATTGAGTGAGAAACCAAGCAGATTTGATAAAACTGTCCAGGTGCAGCACGGTGCTGTGACCCCTGAATACAATTACATTCATCTATTACATACTGAGTGATTCAGCTGTAGCCATACTAAATAGGAGTAAACAGCAGTGTTCGCTACACCACCGCTACAATATTAAAAATATTAATAACAGGATTGCCCTGGCCGCTGTCCGTGGTGCTGATTAGGCTCTGTCACTATACTTCTGTCCCTGGTGAACTATCCATGGAAAAAGTTGCCACACATGAGACTTTGCCTTTTTGTTAATCAACTATACAGCACATTTTCACCATGTGTGTTCAGTCTGCAGAGCATTTATACATGCCTCTGTAAGAAGACACTGTTCCCTTCTCTAGTGTCTGCGTGGTTCTGCTTTGAACAGACATACAGTTAGTGAGTGTTTAGAGTGTCAGCTGTTTAGTTTCCCTCTGCTTGTTGTTAGACCCCCAGCGACTTTTATTCAAAAGATTTCTAGACTGAATAACTTCTTAAAATGGTTAATTTATCGCAGAATCTCACAACCTGCTTCTGTGATAATCCTAAATAGAGTAATTTCACACCTGAAACTTCTGTAATGTTTGGCCTCTTTCCTCTACCTCTCTGCTAAAGGAGGAAGTCTAATTCTGGGAATAAAATAACCACAATGGTTTGTGACTAAATGTCAAGAGAACTGAAGCTAATGATGGAGGCATCATGATCAGCTAAGCTTATCAATGACAACTCTTTGGAGCTATAGAAAACAGACAGAGCGTTTGAGGAAGCCTTCGATTGGAGGGGCGGCCTGAAGACAAAGGAGGATCTTCAGGAGAACAAACAAGCAACAAGACGACTGTGCACTGCAGTGGCCGATCTATGGGTGTGTGCCTGAGTGGAGAGAGGGGGTCTTGCCTGGCTTTCATACAAAGTCCTATCGATCAGGCCCTATCGGAATCATCTGATAGCTAATCAATAAGCTACACTTCCTCTCAGCGAGCAGGGAGGAGAGAGAAGCACAGCTCTCACAAGAGGTGGACCTTGATCCTTTGACCCCACAGTCAAGGCCTGGCACACACACGCACACGCGCACGCACGCACACACACACGCGTACGCACGCACGCACGCACGCACGCACGCACGCACGCACGCACGCACACACACACACACACACACACACACACACACACACACACACACACACACACACTTTTTCTTTCTGTCTCTCTTCATTTCTCTGTCTCTTTATCTCTCTCTTATAATAGCAGTACAAGACAGTATAATAACTGAAAGCCTGTGTTAACCAAATAACCGATATACATTAGAATGTTATTTTAATTAGTTGGATTTACAGTTGATTTTTTTCTCCTTCACTGAGTTTATTTCAATGTGGGCCGTAATTGTTTACGACTGACCATTTCATTTTCCATTATTGTTTTTATTTCTTCTTGTGATTAATTTCACCTCTCAAAGAATAATTATGAGAGAATTGATTTGATTATGCCTTTGTTCTACTCCTATTGGCTCCATTGACTGAGGGAATGCCATGTTGCCATTTCGAGCGGATATATTTAATGATCACAATCAATGTTAAAGCTCTCTCTAGACTCAACTAACTCAATAAATATCTGCCAGGAGGAAATTTACCATCTAACTACAGCAGGCAATAAAGTCTCTGTTCTCCTCCCTCCCCTGTGTTCTCTTTCCCCCTTCTCTTTTGATGATGATATTGTGATTAAAACTGCTGATCAATTTTCATAAAGTATTACTGTACAGTCGATGAAAATATTATTTCCTTGCACTATCTGCACATGTGCTTTGCTTGCACAGTTCTTGTTTGGACGTGGCCTGAGATTATATATTTTTTTAATAATTGCAGAAAGAAAAATTAGCCGATCATTTCCCCAGACTCCTTTTGTACTAAATTAGTACGTTTTCATAAAAAGGAAAAGCCTGCTTGTCAAAATAAAATCTTTTGATTTAATAAGTCTTGCTTCACTGATGTTTCAAAATGTAATTTCAATTCTATTTTAGGATGACACAACCATTGTGTGTGTGTGTGTGTGTGTGTGTGTGTGTGTGTGTGTGTGTGTATTTATGTGCATGCGTGAGGCTTTAGAGGTAAACAGTGCAGTGGGGCTGCCCCATCTCGCTGTGCCGGATGCATTTCTCCCTGAGAAGTAACGCACCAGTAGCACTAAAATAGAAAACAACACACTGCTCAGAAACACACTGCAAATAAGATGTGGATGTTTAATATGACAGAAGGTATAGCATTTTAAGTAGTTTTCTCCTTGCAAATGGTTAAAGTTGTGCAATACAAAGATGCTGGAGTTGTTGGCACATGCAACAAAGTAGACATTTCTCTCCCCTTGCCTCTTTCTTGTGCTCTTTTATAAAGATTCTTAGAAGCAGCATTGATAACTGTGATTCAGTAAGCCTGTTCACTATCAAATGCACTTATTTCCCCCTGTAGATCTGCTTGTGCAATCTATAACTTTCTCTGTTTTTATTGAAGTCGCAACACGGCACCTTTGAGGAAATCCTTCCAGCCCCAAATCCCCAGCGTGTCCTCACCGCTAGACAGCATGACCTTGTAAACCCTGAGTTATTTTACTCACCATTGTGTGAGGATAGAAAGAAAAGAGAGAGAGAGATAGAGAGAGAGAGAGAGAGAGAGAGAGAGAGAGAGAGAGAGGAGGGACAGGGTAGAGAAAAAAGAGCTCCTGCCTGTCACAGCTTTCAAACACAAAGAAAAATGAGCACTTGGGCTGAAGTACAATTATTAGCCCCTGTCTACAGATTCATCACACTATAGAGAGGGAGGGAGGGGGGAGAGATAGGGAGAGGAGGAGTGGAGCAAGAGGTGAAGTCGAGGAAGGTAGAAAAAGAACTGTACATATATGGGCAGAGCGGTATGAAAGATGGAAAGACAATGAAGAAAATAACTGAGGAAACAGAAAATAGGGTTGTTACACAGAGAGCGAGCCAGGCGGGGGTGTAAGGTGAAGCATGCAAAGCTACCACAGAGTTGGGTGAAAAGAGGGGGGAGGGGGGTTTTAGGGAAATAAAAGAGTGAGAGAAAGAGCAAGAGCAAGGCAGAGGTAAAGGAAGGTAAAATGAAATAAGAGGATTTGTCAGGCCAGTGGTTGGTGGCAGCAATAAAGCCTGCTAATCTGAGGGAGAACGCTTGGCTGCTCTCACACTGACTCTCTTGACGCCCCACTTTACCACTGGGCCAAGCCAAGGTCACACACACACACACACACACACACACACACACACACACACACACACACACACACACACACACACACACACACACACACACACACAAAGTTCATGCATGTTTTCAGTCATCTGTTTAATCACATCTGTTTGTGTGTGTGCCTTCCCTGAGCTTTTTCTAAATGTTTTGCCGTCACTGGCGACCTTTCTCCTCTCCACACATGTCTTTTTCTCTCTGCGTCTCTTTTCTTCTTGTTAGGCACCATCTCAACTATGTACCCCCCCAGCCATGTTGATTTTGAAAGCTCATTTTTCTCTGTTTCTTAACTGGCTCCGCCGTGTGAATCAATACCTATCAAAACCATTACATAAATACATCTGTCACAAGCAGATAGTAGAGTGGGGATGTAATGTGTCTGGTTAAGGCCACCTTAGAGTGAAAGGAGATATATTTTGTGTGTGTGTGTGTGTGTGTGTGTGTGTGTGTGTGTGTGTGTGTGTGTGTGTGTGTGTGTGTGTGTGTGTGTGTGTTTGTGTGTGTGCGTGTGTGTGTGTTCTCAGAGGACAGTGAGTGTCATTTTGTGTGACCAGGTGTGTCGGGCGGAGAGAAAGGTTGTTATTGAGCTGCGGTAAATGACGCATAACCTGCTGCACCGCTTACTTAGCCCCGGACCCCTGTTCTCTCTGTCTCTTTTTTTGTCAGTCGGTGTGTGTGTATGTATGTGTAGTCATGGGTATGTTTATTTCTTAAACGTCTGAAGTGAGTGCATACAGTAAGGGATACAAACTTGTGGATGCACAATGAAGCTGTATTTTAGATGTGTTAACATGGCTGGGAGCTACTTAATAGTCCCTAAAACTGGGGCTAAGCTATTGTTTGAACATTTTAAATACTTGCGGCAATGTGTTACCTGTGTTTCACTGCCAACATGATTAAACAATAAAGATGCTTTTCTAGTAAACTACTTTTTTTTAGAAGAAGAAACAAATGTCAAATGTCTCACACAAGCAGCCACATTGAACTATCTTATCAAAGAATAGACAATATTACCAATCTGAACAGACTTTCAATGCCAGCTATCAGTACAGTTTTCAATACTCAGTGTCACAGTTTTCAATACTCAGTGTCACATAACCAGGCTTGTTGACATACACAAGTATACTGTGATATGCTGTGAGCACGAGGAAACCAAGGAGGGAGATAGAGAAGAATGTGGATTGAAGGAATGATTGATAGAGGGAGAAAGATGGAGGAAAAGAGAAGGGAGGGTGTTTCATGTCCGCTGTCTCTAACTGGGGCCATCTGGAGCTATTAAGATTGTATTTTCTTGACAAAAAAACAAACCCCAACTTAATCGTTGTATTTATTTTTTATTCCAAACACAAATATGGAGTATTCCTAATTTTTTCTTGCAGTTTCTGGTTCTATTATTTCCCCCTCATCACCCTTTAGTGTTGTCATTGACATTTTCCCACCTCACTTCTCTGACAGCGCAGACTGTGATTGACGGTTTGATGCAGATTTACATGTCATGCTGAAATAGCACAATAACCTGCGCGCAGATAATCACCTCATTGAGAAACGCTCCGGCCTCTCTCCACTCACAATTACTATTGTGTATTTGATCATATAACCACTCTCCAACAATGCACTTAATGGGCTTATTGGCAGCGGACCAGAACTTGCTTGTAAATAAGCCTGATGGTGTTTGATTCTAATAAATTAGGCTCATATATGCAAACACGGTAAAATTGTAACAATATCCAAATGTGTGTAGGCAGAGGTGGGGTGGTGACGGGCGGAGATTTATGCTGCTACCAATTGGCCAGCCTCATCACTCACTCAGCTATCTTCAACTTTTTTATTTGTTTAATTTCCAAATGTGATTGCTCCACCACTCCCGCTCATGCTGATAAATGAGCAAAGGATCATGGGTAGAGGAGGCCAAGATTAATACGCATAATTTTTCAACTGGACCAATCCAAAAAAAGAAAGAACAAAAGAACAGAATATGCTAAAAGCTCTGAGGAGGAATGAAAGCCATTTCTGATGGGAATGATGTAATGACTACTTTAAGGTAAATACATGTATTTTTCTATTTCTCTCCCTAATTGGGGCTGTTGGGATGAAAAGCTTTTTAACCTCTTTACCCAAATAAAAAAATAAAGCCAAAATATACAGTGCTAAAACAATTTCATGACCTCATAGCTTCATTTCTGTCATTTATTTACCTGCATAATGTGAGTTCCCACTGTTTTACTGTTCCCACTGTTTTACTGTCTATTCTGTGAGATACACCGAAGGTTTAGCGCACACACACACACACACACACACACACACACACACACACACACACACACACACACACACACACACACACACACACACACACACGCACACCACACACACCGCTTCATCCTTTAGATCCTTCATTTACATTATTCTCTCATTGAACCTTCATTTACTGTAAAGTTCTTTACTCTCTTTTGCAAGGGCACATGTGTACACAGGACTGGTGACACAAGGCAGAAGAGCTCTATTAAAAAAAAAAGACAACATACAACATTGCACCTGAATCAAAGGATTGTGGCTCAATAAAGGAGGTCACAGTCAACATCAATACATTTAATGAGCAATAAATGAATTTAAGTACAACAATATGGGGAAATAATGGGCTTATAAACCTTAGGCTGAAACTGACAAAAATAACAACAACAGCCTGGCTAATCAAAAGATACTGTATTTTCACGGAGCGTGCTTGAGAATAACTGGCTTGTAAGTCTGGAAGAATAGATGTGAAGAGCAACAGTGTGTGTCGACACAACCTGTGTGTGTGTGTGTGTGTGTGTGTGTGTGTGTGTGTGTGTGTGTGTGTGTGTGTGTGTGTGTGTGTGTGTGTGTGTGTGCATTATAAATGGAAGAGAGAAGAGTCACCTCTCAAAAACACACTCACATACCTACAAGATTAATTACAAGTACCGTGAATCACTGTGCAATTAATTAACTCATCCTTAGTAATGAGTGTGTGTGTGTGTGTATGTGTGTGTGTGTGTGTGTGTGTGTGTGTGTGTGTGTGTGTGTGTGAACTGTGCGTACTATGTCACACAGACAGCCCCTCCATCTCTCCACCTCTCGCCCTGTCCCCTCTCTAATTGCTTCCCTCTCTATTAAAATGCAGTCTGCTGTGACATCGCTCAAACCTCTGTTAGAGCAGGCTAGAGCACCCGACAAACCACACACACACATGCACACACACACACGCACACACACACACACACACACACACACACACACACACACACACACACACACATACACTCACACACAGTTTATCTTTTAGAGCATGGTTTGTGAAAATGGGAGATTTTGTCTCCTTAAGTCCTCAGAGTCAGAGCAGCAACAGAGTCAGCCTGTGGTGTCACCTCCAGAACTTCTGATGTCTGTGTGATGTGTGTGTTGTGGCGATAAGATCATATCATGTTAATGTTTTACAAAATTCTGTTTCCACATTTGTTTTATATTTGCATTTTTTTTCAGTGGGACAGAGTTTGTAATACTGGTCATCAATTATTTTATTTGCAATATATGTGACTTCTATTTATTTTGGACACATTATTATCGTTCCTCCTATTTAATCTTCCATTTGCTTTCTTCTAAATGAAACTCATCAGAAAAACCCTTAACTGTCCATCACGCTGACAATTTGTCCGCTAGCAAAAAAGTGCCTCACAAATAATTAAAAAACACATGACACAAAAAAACAACAGAGTACATTTTTTTTTTAATTTGAAATGTCCAATTAAAAAAACCTTTATCTTTGTCTGTTATAGACTTACATGTCTGAAATTAAATGAAGGGGAATAATGTTAATCCACCTTCGTCATGTCCTGATTTATATCAATATCAGATAATATGTGTATTAATGTGAAGATATTGATATTTCTGTATCGCCCTAAAGTGTTGTTTGGCAGGTAGTGTACAGTGTGTTCATTCTGTTTATCTGTACGGAGTGAATATACACTAACACATAACAGTGCATTTATTGGGTCAAGTACAACACTGCATCAATTGAAGTGATATTTATACATATTTCTATTCTGATTCATCCAAATATAAGATGAAAAACATGACAATAAAGCAGCAAGTAATGTCCAACGCCCCCTCCTTACTCTCTTTCTCTAATTCTCTCTCTCTCTCTCAGAGCTAATCTGATTGGTGCATAAATCATGCTGACATCAGCACGGGTGGAAGTTGGCCTATTCCTACACTCTCTCTCTCTCTCTCTCTCCCACACACACACACACACACACACACACACACACACACACACACACACACACACACACACACACACACACACACACACACACACACACACACACACACACACACACAGAGAGACCAAGGCAGCGGTGTGCTCCACGGTGATCATGAGGACAGTGGATAACAGATCTCTCTTTTATCATTCCCCGACTTTCCCTGACATTTAAAAAGCCATTAACACCACTGAGATTCACCTCGTGTACATTTCATATGGAAGAAGCCCCCAATGCACACACATGCTCCTTTTAAACACACACACACACACACACACGTGCGCACACACACACACACACGCGTGTACACGCTTGCCACTCACTCACAGGGTTTCTACACACTCGTGTGTGTGGGAGTGATCTCAGTGATAACATAAAGCCCAAATGACACAGACAGAGCAATGACTTATACCTTAATAAGCTTTTCACACCAGCCCAGAGATCCAGCCCACTGCTAGTGTATTTCAATAGTTGTGAGACACAGCTAGTGATACGCTTATTGATCCCTTGTTCAAATCAATGAGGATTTGGGGCATTGATATCCTTGATCAGAATGCAGTCCCTCCCCCTCTGTCCCTTCTGACATGTTGACAAATGGACAGTAAATGGCTGTTGTGTTGGAGTGACTGCCTTTGTGAATTGTAATTATCCACCAATTCAGCCATATACATGGGTATACTGTAAACACTAACAGCATAATAGTATTTGCTGCTGAGCACTGTATTAATTTATGGCCCATTATTGTAAAGCCCATCGTTACAATGCGAGGGAGCATTTATTGTAATCAGAGGACTGAGAATGGAAGCACTGCTAATGTATGTAATGTACTCACAAGCAGTCTGCCTGACAAAACTGTACAGTAGCTAATGCAGTGAATGACATACGGCTTTACTCTTTGTTGTTAGCATTTATTAGCAGTAAACGGAGGCCTGAGCGCAAAACAGCTATCGACTAATTATATTCCATTGTGTCTGTGTGGAAAACAAGAAGCAAACATGCTCAGCAGTGATACTATGGTCACCCCACCACTTAATCTGCAGGATATTAACATGAAACTGAACCTAGGCACACAGCTCATCTGGGCCTGCAGTATGAGTCATGACTAGCAGTGATATATAGCAGATACAGATATTGAGCTCAGTCATTTAAATGCATGTTATTGTAGTTCTGCAGATGGCGGAGGCACTTTTGGTGATTATGGATCGGACCTTTTTTAAACTCCTCTGAAAACGGCACTAAATTTTACAGCCCCGGGGGCGTACCGAGACGTTTAGAAGACAGGAGACATGTTTGCATTTGGAAAATCATGAGAGGGTAATAGAGAGCAAAGACAAAGTCAGCAAGGGCTTTAGGGAAGGGTTGACTCTTGGTTTAAGGCAGTAGGGGTCACGGGTGTGAAATAACTGGCATATTCAAAGATAAAAGGGTGAAAAATTACATGAGGGAAGAGATGGGTCTTTTAAATATTCAGACAGATCTAATGTCAAGAAAAAAGGCAAAAATACTGGACTTCCGAAGAGAGAGAAAGGTTTTTTTGACTGTTCTCGGTCTGTAAAACATACTCCTCAAGCATTGTTTGTCTTTTCTGTTCTGTGTATTTGCTCCTGAGAAAGTACTGCAGAATGAATTTTCTTTTTTAGTTTAGGGCAACTAAGGCTTGGAGCATGTGTTCGAAACAACAGCTGGATTCTGGGAAAAATACTTTACTGAGTGAAAGAGAAGAGGAGGTGGTGGAAGGATCCTAACAAAGAAAGTCCCATTCTCTCTATCATCTCCTATAAAGGTCTGCTGAGCTGAAGATATGGCACTGACAGAGTTTGACTTACTCTGAGCTGCACTTTTAATGCTGCGGGGCCAAACAGCCTGTGACTCCAGATAGTAGGTGTACTTACTCACATCTGTTTTCATCATGTGTGAGGAAGTTTGGCATTAATTCACATCTACGATATTAGAGTTCCAACTCACGCTGATATGCGGATGCGCTTATCTTCGCTTATAAACATAATGAGCTCAAAGACTGAAGATGCTCCCCAAGAGTGAGGCATTGTTTATCATTCCTTCTCCACTTGAGTTTTTATTTTGTCTATCATCCTCTGTGCATCATTTTGTATTCAGTGCTGTGTTATACGGTGTTGTCTGGTCTCTGTTGTGCTGTGTTACAGAGAAGTGTAATGCACTGGGTCTCACCCCTTGTCCATCACTCTGCCTGCTGTAAGTCAGGCAGGCAGCCAGACAACCTCCCACCAGAGAGAAATAGATGAATGGTGGGATTTGGAAGAGATGCACAACCAGAAGGGGAGGGCGCTGCTATGACTCAGAGCACCGACACTACATCAAAAGTGGATTCGAAAATTGTTTAGAGAAGGTAAGAGAGACAGAAGGTGAAAGAGAAGATGGGAGGGGTAAAGAGAGGAAGAGAGAAAGGAGTGAAGTGTTACAAAGATATAATCATGAATGGCTATGAGAGAGGAGTGACAGAGCAGGTTTGAGATGGAGAGAGACTCAGTGAGTTATGGGAGAGGTAGAGTGAGTGAGATGGTGGAGAGAGAAAGGGAAAGAGAGAGAGAGAGAGAGAGAGAGAGAGAGAGAGAGAGAGAGAAGCGAGACAGACAGGATGAGTTATAGACCCAGAGAAGGAGAGAGAGCTTTCACACATGGAGACAGCCTGGTGATTTAGGGCTAAAGGACACTGAGACAAGCTTTTCTGTGAAAGGTGATAGACCAAAAGAGTAGTAACAGATCCACTGCAATACTACAGCGTCGACCATGTCAGCACCGGAGCATCTGTGCCTCCTCTCTTATCTTATCTACGCAAGCATTCATGCACCACATGTTATGGGGACTAAAGCATCACGAGAGCACTTCGCTGTTTGAAACAGACATTTTGAAATGAGAACAGTGAGCACGTGTTTATCTTGTGTATCAGGATGAAATGATAATGTGCACATACAGCCCTGCGAAGAAAATACTAAATGGAAAGAATAAACTTAATTTCCACAAAAAATATCAACAAGACCTTCACCAATAGGAGCGTGTTCTCATCTGACCTTCTAATGACAGAGCAACATTGTTTAAATGCATATGACCATTACAAAAGCTATTCCAAAAGGTTAAGGTTTGGATACGGTTAGGCACAAAAATGTTGGGAGACTTGCAATAGACAGATTAAAAAGAAATTGAAGCAGCAGAGTTTTATATATACTAAATTTTAGTCTCTGAAGTCAAGCTTCAGAAACCCTGGATCCACCAATTCTTATAATGCAGTTTAATAGTGTCTTTTAATGGAACCTTTCTGCCTGGTGAACACCCACATCTCTCAAACTCCATGCACCTAGACTTTAGACTAGAAAGCTCCTACAGAGCTACAGGTAATAAAGCTGTTTCTACACTAAACACCCCCTTAAGGTTATGGTAAGATCATGGTTATAGTTAAAAAAACCCAATGTTGACTAGGAAACAGGATGTGAATAGTGGTCAGATGCTTTGTATGCCTGCCGACTGCAACCCAAAATGGTTTTGCGACCAACATCCAATGTTTATGTTATAGTTCACGTTTTTTAGTCCTAAAAATACAGCTTGAAAATTTGCCAGAGCACATGCTTAGTAACCTCACTTGCCTTGGCACTACAATAATGCTGTTTATCTATGAACACGATTACAGTTCAGTAATCCAGTCATTCAGTCATGTTTATAACAGTGTGTGTGTGTGTGTGTGTGTGTGTTCGTCTTCTTTCATAGCTGCAGGTATTTGTATGGCAGCACGGTCGTGTCCATATTTGGGCGGTGTGAGGTGGTCACTAATCCATCTGACCTTCTGGCTCATTTGCATGCGCCGCCCCCCCTGACTGAGAGATGCCATGACCTTTATTAGCTAATTAAGAAACATAACAGAAATGAACCTGACAGAGTGAGAATGGACATGCGCACACACACACACACACACACACACACACAGACGCATGCACACAAACTCTGTGTGGTTGTCGACAGAAGGAGGATGGTGAGAAAACGAAAACAGAGCAGACAGGAGGCAGACGGGAGAAAAAAAGACATGAGCAGAGAGAAATTTGGCAGTCATCAAATGGAAACAACCGCAGCTACATTTTCACGTACAACTGTGTGCAGATTCCTGTAATATTCTCTGCAACGGCGAGTCCTCTTGGAGGAAGTGTTACCTCACATACTCTCTTAATCGTTACATTTGCCAGCAGACATTCAAGCATTATAGTATTATAGAAGTAGTTTCTCTAAATCACAGACTGAGCTCCTTTAAATCTCTGTGTGCAGGAATAAGAGAGGTAAATCTCGGCTGTCTGCTGCCACTTAAGTGTAGTCGGCCTCTTGTTCTCTCCTCCCTCTCCCACTAAGGACTCATAATAAGCTGCTAGACCCCCAAGGCTAGAGAAGGAGGTGTGTGTGTGTGTTTCCTCACACCACAGACAGACAGCAGCAAGACAAACAAGAGCCTATGAATACAAACAGTATGCACACAAAACATACCTACAAATGTCTGCACACATTTGCATTGACACAAATATTTCAGCGCAGGCACACATACGCATGTGCACACAATTGAATATACTCACACAGATGCACAAATTGGGGGTGTTATCTCCCACACCTTCCCAGTGTTCATTGTGTGTTAATCTGAGCAGTAATCTGCAGAGTGGGCAGATTATCATCTGACAAGCACCATTTTGAGGTTTGTAGGATTATGCAATCAACTTCCCTCCACTACAGTACATCACGGGGCTGAAGATACAATGGAAAAACACACACTCTCTCTCTCTCTCTCTCTCTCTCTCTCTCTCTCTCTCTCTCTCTCTCTCACACACACACACACACACACACACACACACACACACACACACACACACACACACACACACACACACACACACACACACACACACACACACACAATGCTGACTACTGAAAAGGGGGATGATACTGTATTTGATGTGCAGTTTGTTATTGTGATTGCTTTCACAAAAGGTTCCATAACAGACTATAATTTATATTGTGATGCTTGTAGATAGCTGGAAATAGAAAAACAAAATTGAAAATGCACATTATTATTTCAAAACACCCACAGTTTGTTTCCACGACACCTTCAGAATGATTGAGCTAGATAAAGGGTGGAAGGTGAGAGACTACGAGAGGCTAAATGAGAGAAACTGAGACACATGAATGGATGGATGGAAAAAAGAGACAGATTGAAGGCTGCGACCTCTCAGTGCTGCAGTGTGTCAGTCTGTGTCACCATGACAAGTCTGCAACAGTGGGGAACCCTGAACAGCTCCGTCCACCCTGCAGCACACAGGGGCTTCACACACTGACAGACAGAGCCAAGGGCTGTCCTGTCCGCAGCATATCACAGTATGACGGCCTATCTAACTCCAACAGCCCACCCTCCTGTTTTCATCACCTATATGTACACAGAAAATATTTTCGTGTTCTGAAAAATCTGAAAATGAAAGCTTGTATTAGTTTTGAGAAATCAGAAGCTGAGCTGTTAAAATTTGATTTTTTTTTTCTTTCCTGACTGCCGAGCGGGACACCAGAAAATTCTGGTATGTCTGTAACTTACTCATTCCTCATTTTTTGAAACATCAATGTGCCAGAGGTGTGCAGTTGAATCAATGCAGAAATGCGCAACAAATTGTCCAGTTTGCTATCATAGTGAGAGGCTCATACACATTTACTCCAGCTTTCCCTCTGGAAATGTGTGAGGGGCGAAGTTATACATTTACATTATAATTATTTATACTTACATAGGGTTCAATTTATGTTTGAAGCCTGCCAATGGTATTATCACTGAGTTACCATTTTATTAGCAACACCTGTCACACATCCCACATGTTAGAAAATCATTAACTAACTAATCATTAATTAACATCTCTGCAAGCACGTTCTTTGTTAAGCCTATAATGTTCAGTTTTGTTGACACTGTGTCAGAACCAACTCTGATCATTTCAGAGTTCTTCGTTGTTGTATGTTGTTTGATGTTTACAGTCGTGGTGTTAGTGGTTAGTCAGAAATATAATGTTTTGCTCTTTGAAAAACAGAAATTAACTGACCTTGCATTCTGATTGAGCAATTGTAGGCAGAGCAAACATCATCAAGCTAAAAATGAGAAGCATAGCTAAAGTTAAACAGACCTCACTCACAGCAATATGACTCGTCAAACACAGGTGTTACCAGTAACATCACTACTTGCTGCTTTGCATTGCAATCATTGATGAAACTGTGATTATCCTGCTATGACAAGTCAAAATGTCTGCTGTGAAACAAAAAGAGTGTGTACTAATTCTTGTGGGGATGATAAAGAAATATAAGAAATAAGAGAGCTCAGATGCTAGCATTCAGGTTAGCAAGTTTTATTCAGAAAGTAAAATGTTTTCTGGCTTCCAAAAGAGAGAATGACACACAAAAAAAGTTTAGGAACAGCCAGTGAACTGGATCATTGCAGTGGCACATGTACAGACAATGTATGATTTTAATAAATGTATCTGTGTATGATACTGTATGTCTGTCTCTTTGTGCTGTATGTTCTCTGTGTGGGCCTCCTCTGCCTTTCGGTTTCTTTGTATTTGCCACTCTGCCTATGTAGTGTGATGGCTGAGGCTGTGATTTTTATCCTCACAACATTACAGTAAATACTCAGACAAAACACAGCACACTCCGAGGAGCCTCAGGCCAGGGCAATCAATCAGGGAGAAAACAACACAGAGATCAGGCTGTTTCTGCTTCATAAAACTGTCTTGAGAACAACAGCAGCCATTCAGTGTCTGGGATGTAGAATTAATACTCTCTCGCTTTCTCTTTCCATATTTTTCTTCCACCATCGTCCCTCAATCACTAGATCAAAAACTGTCACAAATCCTGCGGTGAGAGCTATAAACAGCACTTGTGACAGTGCGTCTTCGTCACTATATAATGTACCGAGCGGAATTGTTGGCACAATCACTTGAGTGTTCCTCAAGAAAACGTGGTGGTGGATGAAAATCAAAGAACCTGAAACAACTCCAAACCAGAACCAGAGTTTAAATCCTGAGTGTTTTCTTTACTCACAGGCTATAGGATCAGGGATAATGTCGTATAAATATTTGATGGTTTCCTAGCAGGGTCTTATATGGCTGAGAGAGTGCAGCATTAAGCTTGATGATCAAGGAGAACGTCATGGCATGCTTTCACACACACAATCACAAAGACACATGCACACGCAAACACAGAAACAGCAATCAGCGCACACAATCAGGTGCAAATTTCCATACACACGCACACACACACACACACACACACACACACACACACACACACACACACACACACACACACACACACACACACACACACACACACACACACACACACACACACACACGCACACACACACACACAGCACAGACTGCTCTGTCTCTCTCTGCATTGCATTAGGTTTCACTTTTTCTGTGTGCTTGGTTTACAGATGTTGATCATGTCTCGCTGAGCTTGCAGTGAAAAGACAGATTCTTTACATCTTTGAGACCGCTGCTACTCTCACACAGAAACTAGCTATACTTTAATAGAAACTGTAGAAAAGCTTTGAATATCTGCAGAAACTGCTAACATTAAGAAGACCACTGTAAAGTTGAAAGACAAGAAAACCTTTTTTTTTTTGAGAAAATTGTTGAAAACTGTCTCAAATATTACAATGTATTTTCTCTAGTTAGAAGAGAGATTAATGCTGCCAGAGAGACTGTGTTAAATTGCTGAGCTGTTATGGCTGCCCTCTCTACACCTCTAAAAGAAAGTGTCCAAAAAATTTTTTCTGTCTAGCGAGTGTAAAATGTCAGCCGGTGTATAATCTTACAGCGATCAACCCTACTGAGAGCAGAGAGACAAGAGTGTTTTTCTCCTTCAGAGACGTATGCAGATGGCAGCTGATGTATTATATTAACCTTTGCTATCCTACCCCCCCACCCCCGTCCCCCCCCCCCACACACACAAACACACACACACACACACACACACACACACACACACACACACACACACACACACACACACACACACACACACACACACACACACACACACACACACACACACACACGCAAGGCATACTAATCATATTGATCCACCTTTAAAAAGACAGCCTTGTCGTTTTTCTCCCTCCTGGTCAAAATCTCTTTGTGTGTCGTTAGGAAATGATGCTAAATCATCTTATATTTTATTTTTTGCAAGCCAAGATTTTTTTATAAGCATGTAATAACTTTTCCTTAGCATCTCAAAGTAAGTACACCTGCCATATGTGCAGTATATTTTGAGCAAATTAATTTGATAAATGGGCCAGTCTTCAAGTATTTTCCTTGGTTTGGATTGCTTGTCAGTGGCAAAAAATGTTTAGACAAATGGCCTCTTTGATTTTAGTGTTGCTCCTCTCTTTGTCTACTGAATCGTCAGTTTTAGCAAGTGAAAAAAGAGCAGAGGGAGGATGAGAGAGAAGGCAAAGTATAAAAACAAATTGGCGCAGAGGGATGAGAGTGAGATATCAAAAGACTGGATGGTGAGGGATGAGTGAAATAGAGTATCAGACGTGCTGTGGTCTCTGAGGTCAGGGTCTATATCACTCTTTGCTTCTGAAACAACAACCACCACAACGAGCACCAGGGAGCCAACCAATCTGGGCTCCTGCATTGTTCACTATCTGCTGAAGAAAAAAGAACGGCCTCCCTTTTCCTCTCTTTCTCTCTCTCTCTCTCTTTCTTACACACACACACACACACACACACACACGCACACGCACACGCACACGCACACGCACACGCACACGCAGACACACAGACAAACACACAATCACTGCTCACTGTTCATATCTGGAAAGAAAGAATAGAGCGTGTTCCTTATTGTCCCCTTAGTGGTGATGTGGGGGTGTGTGTTAGGGCTTGATTGTTACTGGTTTACATAAGGGTATTAAACTCTCGCATAGCCCTATCTATCTGAGCCAGGCAGATATATTTGTGTTGTGGCTCCTTTATGCATTTGTTATTTCCAAAGAGGATTGGGATGCACCAGTGGAAGAGAGGATAGATAGCCTGCTGATATTACCCTCTTCCTCTCTCCCTCACTTTCTCCCTTTTCCTCTAAAAACCAAACTTGTGCATTTGTGAGTGTGTACATATGTGTGTGTGATTATCTGTGTGTGTGTGTTTGTGTCTTGCCTCTGGAAACAAAAGCGGGTAATTAATTAAAGAGAAGTGCACTTTGGCGCCATTGTCCTGTTCAACAACTCTAACAGTGCTCAGCAAAACAGCATTCAGTGATATTACTCGTAATAATAGCTGTTGTTTTAATCTGAAATGGTGCGGAATTAGGGATGTATTAGCTAAACATTGTGTAGATGCATTTAGCTAAACCGACATAATGTGCAGAGAAATGTTTGCTGTCTGTCTACAAGGCAAACAAGAAAATACTGCACAGTATGAATGCAAGTAGTGAAATATATTTACACAAGTTGTCCAAATACAATATGTATAATGTTTCTTCCTGCTCCTCCTTTAATACATTTGTAAGGGAAAATATTTTTTACACCACTAGTTACTAGTTACATTAGACTGATTGAGATTTTACATACAAAACAAATTATCAATAAAGTAAAGTAAAGTATGATTTACAGACTAAACTACCCAACAGTATATAGAGTAGTTGAAATTACATTAAAATTGATCAGATACAAGATGTGTTTCTGTGGGTTTAGTGCATGGTGATGTGGAGAGAGGACAATGCCAAAAGAGGAAAAATGCGCCTCCTCATACCAACAAAGTTGTCTTTACATGTTGTTTGTTCTTGGCTTACTTGGTAACATCAGCCATAGCTAAACCCTTTAGAAATTAGCTGTGTTTTGCTCAGAGTTTGTACTGTAGGTGTGGAGGCTTTAGAGTTGTTTAAAGGCACATTTGATGGAGCCGTGTATAAGAAAAATAATTTACAACTACTTCCACGGATATATACAAATATATCCAGAATTATAAGCCTGAAATAAATTCTGACTTGCATCCTTAACGTGCACGTCCCTGTTATTTTGAGAATTCCCCAATCTGCATGTGTCTGTGCCCTTCTGAGGATCAGGCAGGAGAGGTTAAATCAAAGTGGAGTCAATAACTTCATCCCTCCCTCCTGGTCTGCTCTGCTGTGCAGCTGGGAACGCCTGCTGCTCACTCTCTGGCTCGTGAAAGAGGAGGACAGGATGGGGTTCAACACATTCGCAAACACTAAAGGAGGGAAGAGTCGTGCTGCTATTACAGACGATGATCAAAGACTCTAACACACAAAAATAGAGAAACACATTTATCCACACACACTCACACAGCGAGAGAAAGCTTCCTCGCGGTGTCTGAGAATGATAATGAGCTAAATTCTCTTTTCTTCCAACCTGAGAGTCTGAGTCCAGTCATGGCCACAGCCCCGGCTAAATCAATATCATCATCCATAATCTTTATTGTGGGATGAAACACAGCATAAATCAGCACAAAGCCTTTCAAACATCCCTCTCTTTAGCAGCCTCCAATTGCGTGCAGCACTCTCTTGGGCCAGCAACGCTTTCTTTTCAGCACAGAAAGGTTGTCTCCCAGTGTCTCCAGTCTCTGCAGCACCTGCATGCATCATAACAGGTATTTGTTTAGTGCTTTTGATTGTGCTCTGTCTGCCGCATGTGTGAAAGGCGAGCTAAGAGAACGGTGCAGGTGTCTGTGAGGAATGAATTGTCCTCTACCTGCAGGCAATTGGTGGAGTGGGAAGATGTTAAATCTTCCTTTGAAAAGTGTGAGTTTAAGCAGTTACTGAAATGTACATGTGTATGTGAGTCGTTCTGTGTTTGTGTGTCTTCCAGCTCTGCTCTCTTTGAGTGTGAGTGTGAGTAATGAGGTTTGGAGAAGAAAGCTTAGCCAAATCCTCTCATCAGTCTTCACTCCTTCAATACCCAATCAGCAGGCTAATTCAATACCCAATCCCAGGTCTAATAGACCCCAGCCAAAATGAGAACCAATGAGAACCGGGCTAATGGACCTTGGGGAATAACTAGCTGGACAAAAAGTTAGTGCAAAAAGAAGGCAGAATTTATTTTTCTGTAAAGAAAATGTACTGTCTAATGATCTCAGTTTGCTGTCCAATCGCCTGCCACTGTAGCTGTAAAGCAGAGGAAAAATCTCTCATTAATCTGTTTTAGACAATAGTGTCTACTTGAGCATGTCAAAGGCATGTGTGTGTGATGTTACATTCAAATCAGCAGCTAGAATTAAAAAAGAGAGATATTTTGGTCAATTCCCCCGGTGTCTAAGTTTAGTAGTTGTATTATAGAATTACAGCCTTGTTTCAGCGTTAAACTGCACACAGCTCTATGACATTTAACATGCAAACAGATTCACATCTCCCTCACTCATTTTTCTCTCCGGAGCTGTAAATGGTGGGTGCATAAGTGCATGGGGCTGCAGGAGTGTCCCAGCAATTGTAGTGTCACAAATTCCCCCTTCCTGACATACACTGAATAAACTGTCACATGGGTTATATAGTGTCTCCATAAAGCCTACAATCAAACAGTTACTACCTCCATCGCTTCAGTCCACTGCACCAACAACACAAACAAATCACACTGCGATGTGTCCCGGTGTTTCAGGTGAGTGTGTGTTTGTGTGTGTGATATGCTGTAAAGTGGGCTGCATACATGACCGTGTTTTCTGATATGATCATACACCATATAACCTACTATATCTTGCTCGGTTGCAATCCATATTGACCTCCCTTTCTCAACCTCCCTCGCTAAAGGCTTTTCATGGCTCATATACAGTTCCCTGCTCTTCTGCACAGTTTTGTGAGTGGTCATTAAAAGGGTACATCAGCATTTACCACATTTATTTTTTGCTGTGTGGTTACAAGGCAGATTTAATGCAAGCACTGGTGTCCACCATGAAGACAGAATGTATTTAAATAAGAAATCCATGGAGAAAATGTGCACATTTTTCAGCCTTTTTGTTGTTGCTGGTGTATTTATCCTAACCTAGCAACAAGCTCGAAAAACATGATTAGGACTTCAGATCAGAATAGCTACTCTGGAGATAAATATGAAAAAGATGGGAACTCCCCACCATTTTGCATTGGCATACAACAATCCAGAAGCGATGAAGAGATCAAATTGCAGGTTGTAGGATTATTAGAGCAGGATTCTGGGATAAATAGGAAATCACTTGCTAAACCAGTGGACAAAGCACGTGTGTACACCAACCTATAACAGCCTTAAAGCTGTTGAACATCACAAACTAATGATATACTGTACAGCAGTGTGAGAGTACGTGAGGAGGAAATTTCCATTTAATCTTCTTCATGGCTACATCATCTTTTATTGGTGGACAAAGTGAATCTCAGCCTCCAGCCTCGGCCCCGTAGAAATGACAATTGATTTGCAGGTTATTTCCTGCTTCCTGTGAGCTAATTGAAATAAAGTGGGACGGTAGACTCAGGCTCTGCAGCATCTATCAATACTGCAGTTGTACAGTAGAGAGAGCCTGGTGCCTACTGCTGTGCCTTAACCAGTCCCACAGAATATTTGTTTCATTGTTTGTCTCATCACCATGCCTAGATTGTATGTGTGTCCATGCTACCTGCTGTATAAGCCCCCTTTTAATGACTGTAAGTAGGCAAAATAAGGCACAATATATGTCTTATGTGTACTGTATATGCTCTGCATGTGTGTTTTTGTGCCTGCATATGTGCTTGTGCTGGTTGTGTCCTGTAAAGTCTGAGTCTATAGTCATGGCCATGCAAGTAGAGTTTAGTAACACACTTAAATATTTCTCTCCCTCAAAGTGTAATATCAGAAACCTTATAGTAATGGGATTTATAGCAGATATTCCAAATGAGTGCACCCAGTGACTGTACCCACTGAGGAGAACACACACACACACACACACACACACACACACACACACACACACACACACACACACACACACACACACACACACACACACACACACACACACACACACACACACACACACACACACACACACATTGATTAGTGCATAACCCCTTTTCTCATCAATTTAATTATGGTAAACATACCATAGATAAATATACAGCATCCAGCAGTGCGCATCTGTCCCAGCGTATGTACAGCAGGAGAGAGGGAAGGAAACAACTCGTTGCTCATGTATGTAAGGCAACAGAAGAATGAGTGTTGACGTGTGTACATGCATGTATGTGCAAGCTCATGAGCTGCGTTTTATTTACTTATAATGTCCCAGCTGTTGTGAGCAGCTGGATTTTACACAGATTAAACTGGTGAGTGAACGGAATCACATGTACAGTACGATGTGCTCACTTTGAGATAATTCACTGGAGGTATTTATCCTTAACACAATCTTTACTGATACTGCCCCAAGACCTGACATTTCCAGGCTACAGAGAGATTCAACTTTATTTTTAGCTTTGACACACAATATATTGTAGGACAAAGCATGGATGTTTCTAAATTGGGAAAACTGTATTTACCACTCAATTCCTGTAAACAACAGTTCCTCTTTCTGCAGCTATTCTTTCAAGCCACAGTAATGATTTCAGCCAGTGTCTTCCAATGGTCTAATCAAACTCTCGTTAGACTGCAAGATACACTGAATCATCATTAAATCTATCTGCATATTACCTGTGCTGCTACAATTAGCTATGAATCTCATTTGAATCTCATTTAAATTCCTCCTATGAATCTCAATTAAACAAAGAGATTCAAACAAACAGTCATAGCATTGGAAATGTGGATGTGTCTCTCTTTCACACACACACACACACACACACACACACACACACACACACACACACACACACACACACACACACACACACACACACACACACACACACACACACACACACTGCACCTGCTGTTATCATTGCTGTTGTTTTAAATGTGTTCAGTTTAATTAATTTGTTTTGATACTCAAGACAAATCCTTTACAAATCCTCATGTGGTAATTAACAATTATCGTACATTTAATAAGCACACTGAGATAATGAAACAATTAGAGAGACACAAGCTGTTTAAAGATTGAAGCAGTGCTTTGAACTAGTGTATATGCTTTTATTGTCTTTCCGTGGCTTCCGACTTCAATGAGCTAGCAGATCATAATAAATGTCCTCACAGCTTACAAATCAAACACCCTTCAAAGCAGAATTACAAACCAATAAATTATTACTTGTAGAAAATATAAGCTTTCGACAGCGCTGTAATACCAAAACACAAACCCTCACTCGTCCACACAAACATTGCCTTTCTCTCTTGTGTTATCACAGGGGCCAATTAGCGGGCCCTGGCTTTCTGCTAAGGCACGCGTCAGGGGACCTATAGGGACCCCGCGAGGCTGCGAGAGGCCTCAGGGTAGCAGGAGAATTATCACTCTTTTCATCTCTCCGTCTCTTAAGCATCCTTGCATACACATATCCACTATCTGCTTGGAGCAAGCTCATTCCCTTTCTTTTTCTCTTTCCCTCTCTGGTTTTCACGCAGGCCTCCAGAACAGCAAACAAAGCACCATCCTGAATACTGCAGTATGCAAATACTTCAAGCTAATTTACTCAAGTAAGGTGGCCAAATTGGACAAGGTTCAATAAACATATGCATAACCTCCCTGTACAGATGAATCAGTCGATGGAGTTTACTCGTGACCTTTGATCCCTCTGAACTGTACGAGCAGGACAACTTTGTGTGTGTGTGTGCACTTTTAGATAACAGAAAAGCCAAGTCATCACAATACATGCTGATCAAACTCTGCATCTGTGTTGCACTCTGTAACATGACTATTAGTGATGGAGTGTTCAGGGAGACCTAGCAGATTGTTGGACCATGTGCTGGGCTGAACTAAGTGTGTGTTCTTGCAGAGAGTTTTATCACTATCACACTCCTTCCCACCCTCATCCTGCTTTCTTTCCTCTCATCCCTCTGTGGCCCCCTGCTGAGTGCCTGGTAGGTGGCTCGTACACACACACACACACACACACACACACACACACACACACACACACACACACACACACACACACACACACACACACACACACACACACACACACACAGTAAGCTCTCCGCAGGCTGCAGATAGCTGTAGATCCCTCTCTCTCCTCTACACCACAGGGAGGAGAGGGGAAGTGGATGACAGGAGAAGAAGAGGAGAAAGAGGGGGGGGGGGGTGGCAGAACAGAATGAGTGGACACCTGTCCTCTGTCAAGCCTCTGTCTACCTGTCTGTCTGCTACACTGTGGGCTGATATGTCTTTCTTTCTGGCAGGTGGCTGAAGACTTTGAGTCCGTATAACAAGCTGAAATGTTAAATGAGACTGAATCTTCCATCTGACAGGAATAATTAAAGCACAGGCAGAGAAAATAAAAAAGGTTTTGGATATGAGTTAGGAAAGTCATTATGACTATAATAATAGTTATACTAACAGATACACGTCTGTTAGTGTAATGTGTATACTGTATCTGTTAGGATTTGTCCATCCGTTTTCCCCCCCTGTGTGTGTATTTGTGTGTGACGTCAAGGGGGTTCAAGACAGCAGAGTGGAGGCAGTAGATAAGATAAGTGCTCTTTATTTCTGACAGAGTCATTTAGCTGTGGATGAAGAGAAGAGAGGAGGAGAGGACAGGGAGGAGAGAGTTATAGTTATGGAGCTGTCGGAGGTTTGGGAGTGTTGAATGAAATGAGGTCCGGAGGAGCAAAGGGAAACAAAGGTGGAGAGGGAGAGAGAGGGAGGCGTCTACGTGACCTTGCAGTCACAGAAACAGACAGATGAGGGAGGAGAAGCTGTTTCCTCTAAATCATGTGCTGTGCTGTTTTTTTCCCCTCTCACTGTAACTCAGTTAACATGTCAGCCTACAGGCCACTTGCTATATCTCCACTCTCCTCAGCCCACATCTCTGAATCACTGTCTCCCTCACTCTGATTCCCCACAATGACTGAGGATGTACCTGCACACACACACACACACGCGCACACACACACACACACACACACACACACACACACACACACACACACACACACACACACACACACACACACACACACACACAGAGAGATATAGGTGTTTCTTTGTCATATATTTGCTTGGCATCAAACTGTCACAGACCTCCTGTCTCTTACGCCATTTTCTTCTCTCCCCTTTGGTTCCTTGTATGAAGAGAAAGTATTTATTTTCATTTATCAAAGCCTTTTACCCCTGAGAGAGAGAGAGAGAGAAAATTGCAGTGTCTGCAATACTCAATGTGTGTGTGTGTGTGTGTGTGTGTGTGTGTGTGTGTGTGTGTGTGTGTGTGTGTGTGTGTGTGTGTGTGTGTGTGTGTGTGTATGTGTGTGTGTGTGTGTGTGTGTGTGTGTGTGTGTGTGTCAGGGGGATGTGGAGCAATGCCGGGGGTTATTATGAAGAGACTGAGATGCGACAGGAGATTCCTCTGATTGGGAATAAAACACTATCTTATCTATTTAAATAAACCCCATTGCATCTTCATCAACACACACACACACACACACACACACACACACACACACACACACACACACACACACACACACACACACACACACGCACACACGCACACACACTATAAATAAGAAGGCATATACAGAACGACACAAGAAAGTAAAGACATTCTCTGAATCACAGAAAAAAAACTGCAGGACCCGGCAAATCTACAGTATGCATGTAAACAAACACAAGACCAAATTCACAAAGGGATTTGTAGTAATTAAATTGCAATGATCGCCCTATTTTAGCTTTCACTTTGAAGATGAAAAAACAGCGAGGAAAAACAGTCCTAATAGAACATGAAAAGAAAATCTAATTATTCAAAGGAGAGTAGTTACTGTAGGAATAAAAAACAACTTAAACAAATAAAAAGGGTTTCATGCAGTCAGCAGAATAATGCAGAGAAATCATTCAAAGCTAAAACAAAATCATCCCATACTTTGATTTTGAATCGTCAGTGGATTACTGGTGAGTTGCACTGTGATAAACCAATCATCTGTGATCATCCTGGCCTCTGACACTAACCTGCTGACCTTTGACCTCTGGCTGACCAGAAGAGCAGAACCTGTACTTGACCTGTGACCTTGTGGCATCTTTAATAAGCAGCTCGCCTCCCCTGCAGGAACGCACAACTGCACATACTGTATGGCAGTAAGACAGGCATGCAAAAGATGGATGCAGCCCAGCCATATGTGTGTGTGTGTGTGTGTGTGTGTGTGTGGGTGTGTGTGTGACAGTAAATAGTGAGAAGAGAAGCAGTGATGTATGTTGGTCCTGCAGTCTGAGTCTGCAGATGTTCACCCCAGGTGGTCTGACGCTAATAACATTCCACTTTTTACAAGGCCCTTTAATTCACTCAAGATTAAGCCACATAAAATATACAGTATGGAACAGCACCACCAAAACAAATGTAGTATCAGAAATTGCATTCTGAAATATGCTTTCTGTTAATTGAAATTATTTTCTATTTAAAATGTCTTCCGATTCATAATTTTAACAAAAATAATATAAATACGCAGCAAAAGCATAGATTTGTTTTGTTTTGCAGTTTTCACACTAAAGAAGACTAAATGCTGTAATTAGAGATTGCTGCCCCTCATGTACATTGTGTCATTAATACTCTATTTATCGCACCTGCTGTGTGACGTTTGTGCTTTGATGCTTGATTTGATCCATTTAATGTATTGGATGACGGACCTGATGAAGCCTGTGGCCAAATTCAGTATTCACACAATTACCCCATGGAACATGGATTATAGACAAGTGATACAAGCACCCTTGTGTGTGATGAATTACCATACTTCAAAAACATGTAGTGTTACAGTCTGATGCCTTAGGCATCTTGTAGAAATAACTCATTCTTGTGATGAGTTCACTACCACTTTTTAAATGTTGCATTTGTGTGTTTGAAAAGGAGAAAGAGACAGATAGAGAGGGTTTACATGGAGACCATATGGCCCCCTTTTCCCCTTATATTTGCACAGGCAGACTGTTGTGTTCACACAAGCCAAAAGTGAGCATGCTTGTACTGCTCTCCCTTGTTTGCTCCTCCTTCCCTTGTGTCTCCTCCCTCTCTCCCCCTTTCTGCCCCCATGTGAGTATCAACCTTGAACCAGAACAGATCAGAAAGTGAAAGAGGGAGATGAGGACAGTGCAGCACCCTTCCTACTGTACATCACATGTGT